>MU385883.1:188564-308464 GCA_022497145.1 Rostrohypoxylon terebratum | reverse complement strand
AATAGTAGTAGTCATCTGCCGCCAGCAGGCGGTATGGCCCATGCGCAAGGCGGTGACATGCGGCAGCACCTGCTGGCACGTGGCCAGGACCCACAGTGCTATCAATGTAGGTACCCGGAGTGCCACTTGGAAGGTTAGCCGATGTACTTTGTACACACAACTCAGCTCCAGTACCATGTACTAGGTACTGCTACTAGGTAGTATGCACAGTACTAGGTACCTACCTAGTAGTAGGTAGATTCATCTTGCAGGAAATGTAAATATAGGACCTAGGTACACATCCATGCACACCAGGTACATCAATACTTGCGACGTACTGAGAACTCTAACAAGCCTCCCCCACATTCATCTATATAACAGTAAAATACGTTTATTTACATATATTCACTAGATAGATACTAGTATTTACATAACAAGGAGCTATGATCTTATCTAGATTGAAAGTACTAGACTTTCATACGAATATTATAATACGTTAAAAACTATAATAGAACTTTACCTTTTACTAGCAGCTATTGTACTTTACGCGCATCGCGCTTTATCGCGCCAAATTCATATCCGCTTCTCCAACATCCATCTCCCCCAATTTACCTTTGATAACGTCCCAGTCAACTAGTAGATCGTATCGCACGTCCGGCTGACATTATTCCGTGTTCTATTCCTTTCCCTTCCTTTTCTTTCCTTTTCCTTTTTTCTTCTCGCAAAATCCCGATTCATCATGGCTCCAGGTCCTGTTGTTGAGGACATCGACAGTAAGTCTCCGCCAGTACCGTTGAAGGCGCACGCTGACATGATGCAAGTGGATATGGGCGCGCCGGATTACGACGAGGATGAGGAACAGAGATTGATCAACGAAGGTAAACTTGTCCATCCACAATCTTGCTAGCTAGATAATCTAGTAATATCCCCCCTTCCTAACGCCTGGCAGAGTATAAGACGTGGAAAAAGAATTCACCCTTTCTCTATGACAAGATCTTGAGGTAAGTGACGAGCCATCAATTGTGATACACATAAACTCTGTGCTAATTGCTAATTTATGGCAGCACCGCCCTAACGTGGCCTACCCTGACCGTCCAGTGGTTCCCAGATGTCAAAGAGCCCGAGGGTAAGAACTGTCGCATCCACCGAGTCTTGATTGGAACGCATACCTCTGAAGGTAAACCGAACCACGTCCAAATCGCCGAAGTTGAGATCCCCAAATCGGTTCGCCCTCATTCGAACGATTACGATGATGAACGAGGTGAGCTGGGTAGCTACGGCAAAGCTCCAGCTGGGGACATCGCAGCCATGAAGTGGAACATTGTCCAGAAGATAGACCATCCTGGCGAGGTCAATAAAGCTCGTTATTGCCCCCAGAATCCCGATCTCATTGCCACATTAGCCGTAGATGGTCGGATCCTTATCTTCGATAGAACCAAGCACAGCTTCGAACCCAACGGCAAGGTCAACCCTCAAATCAGTCTTGAGGGTCACAAGCAAGAGGGATTTGGCCTCAACTGGAACCCTCACGTCGAGGGCTCATTAGCTTCTGGAAGCGAAGACGAGACTGTTTGTCTTTGGTATGTTGTTTTCTGACCTCACTCAACACCCATGCTTATGGTCAAACTGACGCTACGAATTAAAGGAATCTCAAGTCAGTACAGAATGGCGGCAATACCTTGCATCCTGCCCGTCGCTACACTCACCACACCAATATCGTCAATGATGTCCAGTATCATCCCATCTCAAAAAATTTCATCGGCAGCGTGTCTGATGATTTGACCCTACAAATCATCGATGTGCGCCATGCCTCCACTACACAATCGTCTCTGGTTGCCAAAGACGGACATAGCGATGCTATCAACTCGTTAGCCTTCAATCCTTCTACCGAAGTCCTTGTGGCCACTGCTTCTGCCGACAAGACTATCGGTATTTGGGACTTGCGCAATGTGAAGGAGAAGGTTCATACCTTAGAAGGCCACCAAGATGCGGTCACCTCGCTTTCTTGGCATCCCCATGAAGCTGGCATCCTTGGCAGTGCCAGCTATGATCGACGAATCGTCTTCTGGGATCTGAGCAAAGTTGGTGAGGAACAACAGCCTGACGACCAGGAAGATGGTCCTCCCGAACTGTGAGTCTGTTATCTTTTTCTTCTTGCCTTAGTGTAATCACCAGCTAATACACCTTAGTCTATTCATGCATGGTGGACACACCAACCACCTGGCGGATTTCAGTTGGAACCAGAATGACCCTTGGCTAGTTGCCAGTGCTGCGGAGGACAATATGCTTCAAGTTTGGAAGGTCGCTGATTCTATTGTTGGAAAAGACGAGGCAGATCTTCCCTTGGATGAGCTTGGTAGATGAGGGTACGCGTTACATGGGAGACGATGACAACTAACAATAACTTTCTGCCACTAGCAATATCGGCGGTATGGAAAGTCGAAATTGCAAACGCCTTTGCGATGTTAAGGAAGCATCACTAAGCTAGGATATATCAGTGGCGGTTGGGCGGCAAGCAAGCTAAACGGAATGCTTCTGCTTGCCTGATACCGCGATTAATCATAAAGCTGTCTCCATAACTGTCTAAAAAAAAGTTTTAAACTACCTAAGATAAGTCGGACAGGAACTGAACTGTCTCGTTTTCACAAGTGAAATGTTGTCACGCGAGTGCGAAATGCGCCGGGCTACTACCCAGGATCATCCAGGGGCGTGTCGCACCTAATTTCAAGGCGTAGTCCTATCCATCCTTTCAACTCATTATACGTACATATGTATCTGTCACATGTAGTACATGTACATAAGCTTGTTCATAGTATATAGTATATACTACCTACTGGGTAGTAGGTACATGCTACAATCAATACACCTATGTACTGGGCACCTACATACCTAGATGTAGTAGTAGTTAGTACCTAGTGTAGTAGTGGTGTATCACCTTACTTGCAGGCAACTTTGAAACTTTAGGAGCCACCTTTATGGAATATGATAAATGGATAGAACATTAATATGGCCGACCCTTCCTTTCGAATTCTGGTATCGACGGTATTTTACATATAGCCAAAATCTCTCTTTTTTTTTCTCCTTCTACTTCCGCATCCTCCTTCCGCTCTTCTGGTTTAACAATTCACTTTCGTGTATTCGTCCCCGTTGTTATTTGACCAAGAGTCCCCACATGCCTACTCGATACGAACGCTTATTACGCGCGTACTTAGACCCTCAAAGTGGCTCTGCTACGTCTCATTTCAACCACCAGGTATTCGAATGCTGAGCTTCTGCTGTTTCCCACCGACATCCACCAACATCTTAATTCGACCACGTCATTGAGAAGCTCCTCTTTCTAGGAGCATGACCCCAATACGGGAATGCCGCCATTAACCTCCTATCGTCCGACCGAGCCTCCAGATTCTCCCGTAAACGACTCGGATTCAGATGTCGACCTAGATCTTGAAGAACTAGACCCTGGCACCTCGTCCCACGTCCAAGCATCTCGTCTTTTAGGACACGACCAAAGTCCTGAACAACGAGCACCGCGAATTGCATTACGAAACATTCGCATGGGCGGCTTGCGGCGGTCGGGGAATCGAGGTCGTGGCTATGGCGAACTTGGCCATGATAGGGATGAGATCAATGACACCGTAGGCTTGCTAGAGGACGATTCACAAGCACAGCGGTACTCAGACGGAAGCAACCATGCCGGTGACGAGGCGCCTCTATTAAATGAGTATGCCTCGCATACCCGGAGATCGCTCACTAGCGATAGGCTTCAGAACCTCGCTCACATTGGCTCATCCTTGAGACTGCCTAGCTTCATGTCAAGCGCTAGTTCCAGTGCCAATGCGAACCGACAGGATGAGGATACGCTTCTCGACAGCAGAGAAAATGATCTGTCGACTTCAAGGATTATTGCCGTCGGGTCCCCTCAATTTAATCGTTATCCACCGAATCTCGTCTCGAATGCGAAATATACAGCTCTCACCTTTCTCCCAATTACCCTTTACAATGAGTTTTCGTTCTTTTTCAATATGTATTTTCTACTAGTAGCCTTGTCGCAGGCTATACCACCCTTGAGGATAGGTTATCTATCTACCTATATCGCCCCACTCGCCTTCGTTCTCTTTATTACGATGGGAAAGGAAGCGTACGATGATATAGAGCGGCGTCGGAGGGATAACGAAGCGAACTCTGAGGAGTACGTTGTTCTTCGTTTTGAGGAGCCGGGGCAATTAGACACGCCGCCACGCATTTCTAGGAAGCTCAAGTCGAAGGCCGCACGCAAGGCAGACCGACAACCATTAACCCAGAGGGATCGACTGTCTGACATTCAAGAAGAAGAGGAGCAAACCGAAGGCCAGGGCCGAGATCATCCGTCCTCCTCTGTCAAAGAAGTTAACAAGAAGTCCCGGGACCTTAAGGTTGGCGATGTTCTTAAACTAACTAAAGGTCAGCGAGTCCCTGCGGATGTTGTTATCCTCAAGTGCTCTACCCCTGAAGGTGCGCAAATTCAAACACAGACTTCGGGAGTTTTGGTATCAGAAACATCAGGAAGTCCTATGGAGGAGGACACCGACCAAAACGACTCTTCACCGTCACGTAGAACAGTGAAGAATCTTGGGCTAGATAATTCGCAGTCCTCTGACAGCAAGTCTTCCGGGGAGACTTTCATTAGAACAGATCAGCTTGATGGCGAAACAGACTGGAAACTTCGGCTTGCGTCTGCCCTAACCCAGACCCTGCCCTTGGAAGAGTTTGTTCGGGTTAGAGTCACGGGCGGAAAACCCGATAAGAAAGTCAACGAGTTCATTGGCAAGGTTGAGTTATTGACGACGCGACGCGACGCGTTAAGTGGCCAGTCTGACGAAAGCAGCATAGGTAACGGCGGCCACACCGCTGCCCTATCAATCGATAATACTGCTTGGGCAAACACTATCATTGCCTCCCAAGCGACCACTATGGCTGTCATAATCTATACTGGGCCGCAAACCCGATCAGCCCTTTCTACCTCGTTATCACGGTCTAAGACTGGTTTGTTGGAATTTGAGATCAATTCGCTAACTAAGATACTTTGTGCGCTTACCTTGGCGTTGTCGATCGTCCTAGTCGCTCTTGAAGGTTTCAGCAACACCGAGGGGAATATATGGTACGTGAAAATCATGCGATTCCTCGTGTTATTCTCTACTATCGTCCCGATCAGTCTGAGAGTCAACCTTGATCTTGGGAAGAGTGTCTATTCGTGGTTTATACAGCGGGATCCCGGCATCCCAGGTGCGGTCGTTCGGACCAGCACAATTCCAGAAGATCTTGGGCGCATCGAATATTTGCTTAGTGATAAGACTGGCACACTGACCCAAAATGAGATGGAGATGAAAAAAATTCATGTGGGTACCGTTTCCTATGCCAACGAGGCTATGGATGAGGTAGTGGGGTACGTCGGACACGGTTTTGTCGGTATACCGAGAGACAAAGCGCTTGTCACACCCTCCTCTTCATACACCACGACCGCCGGCGTCACCGCAACTAGGACTCGGCGAGAAATTGGGTCTAGAGTTCGTGATGTTGTTCTAGCCTTGGCTCTCTGTCACAATGTAACGCCTACCGTAGAAGAAGAAGGTCGGACAACGACTTCCTACCAAGCCTCTTCACCAGACGAAATAGCCATTGTACGATGGACTGAGTCGGTTGGTCTCCGTCTTGCCTATCGAGACCGGAAGAGAATGATGCTTGAGTCTACGGACACGGGGAAAACAGTTGTGCGGGTCCAAATTCTGGATATTTTCCCCTTTACTTCTGATGGGAAACGCATGGGGATAATTGTTAGATTCCAAGAACAATCAAAGTCGTCTTCTCTCCGCTCGGATAGCGGAGAAATTTGGTTCTATCAAAAGGGTGCCGATACAGTCATGGGATCCATCGTGGCCGCGAACGATTGGCTGGACGAGGAGACTGCAAACATGGCCCGGGAAGGTCTGAGGACTTTGGTAGTCGGACGAAAGCGGTTGTCTTCCGAACAATACCGTGCCTTTTCAGCCAGCTACCAGGAAGCTTCACTAGCGATCAGCGGCCGTGACGCTGGAATGCAACGCGTTGTCGCGGAATTCCTCGAGCGCGATCTCGAGCTTCTTGGGGTTACCGGTGTCGAGGATAAGCTCCAGAGAGATGTAAAACCATCTTTGGAGCTGCTTCGCAATGCCGGCATCAAAATATGGATGTTGACGGGTGACAAAGTTGAGACAGCCCGATGTGTTGCTGTTAGTTCGAAACTTGTCGCACGAGGCCAATATATCTACACAGTCGCGAAGCTAAAGCATAAGTATAATGCCCAAGATCATTTAGACTTCCTTAGAAGCAAGCCGGATTCTTGCTTGCTCATCGACGGGGAGAGTTTGATGCTCTACCTGACGTATTTCAGGGTTGATTTTATTTCGGTCGCTGTACGACTACCAACGGTGGTTGCATGTAGATGTTCACCCACACAGAAAGCCGACATTGCAAAACTAATCAAAGAATTTACTAAGAAGCGAGTCTGCTGCATTGGTGATGGCGGGAATGATGTCTCGATGATACAAGCCGCGGATGTCGGTGTTGGTATCGTTGGCAAGGAGGGTCGGCAAGCCAGCCTCGCGGCGGATTTTTCCATCGAACAATTTTGCCACCTCACCAAGCTATTGGTTTGGCACGGCCGAAACAGCTACAAGCGAAGTGCTAAGCTCGCCCAATTCGTGATTCACCGTGGACTAATCATTGCTGTCTGTCAGACCATGTACAGCATCGCTATCAAATTTGAGCCGGAAGGCCTGTACAAGGTAGGTCTCCTAACCCGCCATGTTCTGGATACGATTCCTTACGACTAGTAGGATTGGCTTCTTGTAGGATATGCCACAGTATACACGGCAGCGCCGGTATTGTCACTCGTCCTTGACAAGGACGTCGATGAAAACCTCGCGAACCTCTACCCTGAGTTGTATAAAGAGTTAACATCCGGCCGTTCCTTATCCTATCGTACCTTTTTCGTCTGGGTCTTTGTGTCCATCTATCAAGGCGGTATGATACAGGGCCTATCACAAATCCTTACCGAAGTTGACGGGCCAAGGATGGTGGCTGTTAGTTACACAGTGCTCGTACTCAACGAACTTTTGATGGTTGCTATCGAGATCACAACTTGGCACCCCGTCATGGTCATGTGTATCGTTGGGACGTTTTTATTTTATATCGGGTCGATGCCATTCCTGGGTGGGTACTTCGACCTCGACTTCCTCCTTAGTTGGTAAGCAGATACTCATGCTGGCATGCATTTGCAACGTAATTCTTATTTGTGCATCAACTAATATATCCTGTGTTAGGGGTTTTGTCTGGCGCGTGCTCGCCATCGGTTCCATCTCATTGATACCACCGTACGCTGGCAAGCTGATTAGGAGAACAATGAAACCGCCGTCGTACAGAAAGGTCCAAGGCATATGATGATACGTTTAAAATGGGGGGCAGCTGGGAATGAGTTAGGCGTTCAGGATTCATACTCTCTCTCTCTCTCTCTCTCTCTCTATATATATATATATATATACGCCTACCTACATATAATCCATACTTATGCTATCATCGCTCTTGGAAGACTTGCAGTCTGCAGAAAGTCGACCTGCTTGGTTGTACTTTTTGCCGTTTTCCCCACCACCCTTAAATGAGTGTTTGGTGGGTCTTCATTTTTTTCCCAAAAAATCTCAAAAGAGAGGATGGGATGCGCTTGAGACCCTAGTTTTCATATGATTCGCTACCTTATCAATGCAGCCTGTACTTTAGCACTTGTTTTTACCACATCTTCCCGCGCAGCCCGCCTTATTAAAACGGACGAACACCCGCACATTGTATTTCGTCATACTAACAGAGCATCTACTACTAGTAGTAGTAGTGAGGCACTTCAACCTCCGATGAATACGAGACCCACCACTTACATGTTGTTACAATAGCACTATGTGACTTGTTTTTACCTCCAAATAATATGATAAGTTTGGTTGTGTTTATGAAATAAGCTTATATTATCGCACGTAGAATAGATCTTACTATAGATACTTAGTACCTATATAAGGTACCTACTATGCGTAAATAAACGTAATGGCTTAAAGTCATACATACAGCCACTGCGTCATAGGTAACTTACATGTAGCTCTCACGTACATATGTACCTATTTACGCGTTGGCGCCAGACTGCGCCCGATCGGAAAGTGGGTATTTATATCGGGTTATATACTCGGATAGACGCATAATACGAAGGTTTATGTACGCATTCATGCATATCGAATCGATGTAGGATCTCAGTAACGACAACATGCTCCAAGGTGGATGGTACCACAACCTAAAGTTCTGGAGAACTTTAGAGTTGGGTTGCGGATTGTGGGGCCATGGACACCTGCCTCCCGATGGGTAGGCTGGTAGGGTACCTAGAATCCTAGATATCGCGCAAAGTTTCTAGTAATAATACATAGTAGCCTCCATCTAGCCTGTAAACTTTCGCCTCAATTGGCTTTTCTTCTTTTGCGGAGGCGTATGGAGACCAGTCTAGTCCCCCTCATTCCTCATTCCACATTCCACATTCCCCACCTCCAAGTAAAATCCAATATTTTTTTCCCTTCTCCCCTCTTAATCTCTACTCTATTTCTATCGCCTTTGTGGGACTCCTTCAATCCGCCAATCTAATACCTAGCATCCAGCATTATCAAAGTTTCACTCAGCTGTTTGGGCTTTGGAGTCGTTTAGGTTTATTTAAGTGATAGGTAAGCCAACCAGGCCACCCAATCATCTAGCCATCACACCATCACATCCTATCCTGCCCGTTACATTGGAGTGGAGAGCTTCTATAGTAGGTACGCTAGCTACCTAGGTATCTTTTAGGTATCTTTATATACTCTCCCGAGGTTGGGAGATTTGTACGCCCAAGACCTGAACGTTTTTTTCCCCCTTCCTTCCCTCTCTTCTCTATCGCCCCTCGTATAAAATCCCGTAAAAAGAGATACGATATCCCTCTCATCTCAGCTTTTTTTCTTCCAACTAACTCACCATAGTTGTTTGATATAGCTAGAGCCTTCGCCCTGGGTCCTTCTCCACTTTCCTCCCTTTCGACCCTTTCATACCGACTCACTTCCGTCGATTATATCACAAATGGCTACCGAAAGCGGGGAGAGAGCTCCTCGCGAGGTAAAGAATCATATTTTATTTGAGGTTGCGACTGAGGTGGCGCACCGTGGTATGTCTTAGAGAAAAAAAAAACACGCGCCACAGGATTTTCTAGTCTAACACCAACCTCAGTTGGGGGTATTTACTCCGTTATCAAGTCCAAGGCACCCGTCACCACTGCCGAATATGGCGAGCGATATACTCTTATCGGTCCTCTCAACCATCAGTCTGTATGTTGTGTCTTCGGTCTTGTTTTCTACGTATCTTCCTGATCTTGAAGTAGGCGGCTGTCGAGGTCGAAGAACTTGAACCGACTACCCCGGAGCTTGCCAAGAGTATCGAAGCTATGAGGAACCGGGGTATTGGTATACTCTATGGACGATGGCTCATTGAGGGTGCTCCCAGAGTATTGCTTATCGATACAAAGACCGCATACAAGTATCTAGATGAATGGAAAGCAGACCTATGGAACGTCGCTAGTATCCCTTCTCCTCCAGGCGATGACGAAACAAACGAGGCTATCGTTTTTGGATATCTAGTCGCATGGTTTTTGGGAGAGGTAGGCTTCTTGGGTTTTCCACTAACGTTACAGCTATACTAATTCCGTGATTTAATAGTTCGTTTGCCATGAGAAGCACAAGGCTGTAATTGCCCATTTCCACGAGTGGTTGGCCGGTGTAGCACTACCCTTGACCAAGAAGAGGCGCATAGATGTCACTACCGTCTTCACTACGCACGCAACCCTCCTAGGCCGTTACCTATGTGCTGGGTCTGTCGATTTTTACAATAATCTCCAATGGTTTGACGTTGATGCCGAAGCTGGAAAGCGTGGGATCTACCATCGGTACTGCATAGAACGTGCTGCTACCCATTCCTGCGACGTTTTTACAACCGTCTCTCACATCACGGCATTTGAAAGCGAACACTTGCTAAAACGCAAGCCAGACGGCGTCCTGCCGAATGGGCTCAACGTCACCAAGTTCTCTGCGATGCACGAGTTTCAGAACTTACACCAGCAGTCTAAGGAGAAGATCCATGATTTTGTGCGTGGTCACTTTTACGGACATTACGACTTTGTTCCCGAAGATACCGTTTACTTTTTTACCGCCGGACGTTACGAGTTTCGGAATAAAGGTGTCGATATGTTCATCGAGTCACTTGCTCGTCTCAATCACAGGCTAAAGAGTTCCGGAAGCAAAACCACCGTTGTGGCATTCATCATCATGCCCGCGCAAACTACATCACTGACGGTGGAAGCTCTTAAAGGTCAGGCGGTCATCAAATCACTTCGCGATACGATTGAGGTGATCGAACGGGGGATCGGTCGTCGGGTATTCGAACGATCTTTGAAGTGGCACGACGGAGATCCGATGCCGGACGAAAAAGAACTAATTACGAGCGCCGATAGAGTTGTCCTACGTCGCCGCCTCTTCGCTATGAAACGACATGGCCTCCCTCCTATTGTCACACACAACATGATTAACGACCAAGACGACCCTATTCTCAACCAGATTCGGCGAGTCCAGCTCTTCAACCACCCTACGGATCGAGTGAAGATTATTTTCCATCCCGAATTTCTAAACTCGTCAAACCCTATCCTACCACTAGACTATGATGATTTTGTACGCGGCACAAATCTAGGCGTATTCGCCTCTTATTACGAACCGTGGGGCTATACGCCTGCCGAGTGTACCGTCATGGGTGTTCCGAGTATCACCACCAACCTGTCTGGGTTCGGCTGCTACATGGAGGAATTAATTGAGAACTCAGCAGACTACGGCATCTACATTGTGGATCGAAGAAATAAAGGCGTCGATGATTCCGTCAACCAGCTGACTTCGCATATGTTTGAGTTCTGCCAGAAGAGCCGACGTCAGCGAATCAATCAGCGAAATCGGACCGAGAGACTCAGCGACTTGCTGGATTGGAAGAGGATGGGCATGGAATATGTCAAGGCTCGACAGCTGGCTCTGCGACGAGCGTACCCGACCTCATTTTCGGGCGACGAGGAGGATGACTTCATCCCGGGAGTCGAGCAGAAGATATCCAGGCCATTCTCGGTCCCGGGCTCCCCTCGTGATCGAACTGGAATGATGACTCCTGGGGATTTTGCAAGTCTGCAAGAGGGGAGAGAGGGCCTGAGCACGGAAGATTACGTGGCATGGAAGCTACCGTGAGTAGTTTATTAACCTATCCGCTGCTGAAATCTAATGACTGACACAAAATAACGATACAGCGAAGAGGAAGACCCTGAAGAATACCCGTTTCCCCTAACGTTGCGAACAAAGAAAGCCAACTTCTCCGGTCCGGCATCTCCTCTTGACGGTCTCCAAATCAACGGAACTCAGTAAGGATAAACGGCCTCCGCTTTTTATTTTTCTTCCCACCGCCGTCCAGGCTAGAAATGGTGTGTAGGTATGAGAAAACTGGTAAGGTCCAGCATGGTGCTTTTAATATTCCAAGGTGGACCTAGTGGTGATGGACACAGGCGAGAGGGCAGGAGCTGCATAGGTAGTAGGTATCAAGTATATATCATCTCTGGTTGGGGGTGGTTCGGGCAACACGGGGGGAAAAAAAAAAGCCACAGGGGTTTTTGTTCTACATTGATCGCATAGCAACGCGTTGTTAGCTGGTACTAGTAATTAACATTTTATAGTTTTCCCAAACGACGGTGCATTCAAATGTAAGACCTCAACTACATAGGTACACATGTTTACATCCTAAATATAGTAGGTAATATTAGAAGGGCACCTCTGTGAAGTTTCTCAAGTGTAGGGGATTTCTGGAGCAGTACATAACTACTAGTAGGTACTTATTACTACTACTTACTAGCTTACTTAGTAGTAGTATTAGGTAGCTAATAAAATGTGTGGGCGAGCTTGAACGATTGGATAAAGCGCGATACCAAATCATTTTCTAATGTCTACTATGTACGTACGTAGTACATACTAAGGAGCTACCTAACTAACCTAAGGAGCTAAAGGAGCTAAGGGGACATCAGCCAATAGACAATTATGACGTATATATTCGTACCTAGGTACAGGATATGCTATCTACCTAGGTATGGATATCCATGGAAACAATGCATGGTTTAAGCGCGAATCCCCTGTGAAGCCCTCGGTACCTAGCTATTAGTATTACCTACTACCTAGGTAGTAGTAGACTAGGTATGTAGTAGTGGAATCAATTGATTCCCCGCCTTGACCTTGACTTTGCCCTTTGCCCTTTTAACTTTACTTTGACCTTGACCTTCCTTGCCCTCTTTTTTTCTATTTTAAAAAAAAAACCGAAAACAAAGCCGGGCGACTTTCATTCAACTTTAAAGACTCCCTATATCTTACCACTCACCACTCACCACTTTATTCGTACAACCATCTCATATGGGGAATAGGTACGGCTTAAATGTTGATATACCATCTACACATATCACGCGTCTTACAGCCAATTGACTGGTTCGGGTAAGGTAAAGGGGTAAAAGGTTTCCCTCACGCGCCGCGATGAAGTTCACCGTCATGAAGTTTTTTCGGCGCAGTAAGAAGCCGGCCCAACAGTCAAAGCCGTCGAAGAAGTCGATGCAGGATGATTTAGAGAGGGACAAATACCGGGTCTATAACCCACAGCAGAGCGACTATCACAACTATGCTGCTCAAAGGGGTAGCATATTCGCGCCTTGGTTAGAGTTGCCCCCTCTCATATTGGAGAGGGTCTTCTCATTCGTCTGTCCACATTGTTGCGATGAATCATACGAGACATGCGAGCAGAGCGCACTGGAAAACGCCTGTATGCTTTGCGATCTACGCGATCTCTCCCATGCCGGGCAAGTCTGTAAGCGTTGGAGGAAGGTTGCCATCAAGTTGATGTAAGTTGGCTCGTTGATTCCTTAAGAAAGAAAGCGCGCCGTGGCCGTGGACGTATTTGTGTATTGGTGTTTTCTTATGTTTTTTTTTTTGGTTTTTTTTGGTTTTTTTTGGGTGTGTGTATTTCACTAAACACCAGAGGTTTTCCTCCGCCATCGCAGGTATCATAGCATCCGTATCGATTCTGTGCATTATTGCGAGCGCGAGATCGATCTCTCGGAGAAACGAAAACGCAGGAGTCGCTTCGACCGCAATGGTCTGCCTGAAGATACAGCTAGTGCTCGGCTGCACCTGTTGTGCCGATCTTTACGCGAAGACCCGACACGGCTCGGCTCGTTAGTCCAATACTTCAAGACCCCATACATGTTACGTGAATCGAGCACGTCCACCCTTGCGCGGACGATCGCCGTGCTTCCCAACCTTCGCTACGTCGACTTACCCGAAGGGTTGTTCAGCGATGACCCGGCTTACCATACACTCAAACTTGAGGTCCAGGCTCGATGTCCAGATCTTAGAAAGATGACCTACGTTAGCGGCAGCGAGCGGAGCTTGGAGGCGTTGAACAGGGGTAACATATGGCCGAAGCTCGAAGTGCTAGAACTGACTAGAATAAACATGGACCCGGCCGTGCTGCGACACGTTCTTGCAATGCTTCGTAACCTACGAGCCCTGAAGGTGTCGGACTGCCGAATCTTAGATGACGATGTATTCAAATATAACGACACATTGCCAGCCTTTCCAGTCTTGGAGGAGATGATACTGATAGACACACCGAAGCTGACGTCTGACGGTCTAGTGGCGTATCTGTCGAGGGATGAGACGCAGAGGCAGCTCAAGGTGCTCTCTCTTTCTAACACCGGGGTTCAGGCATCTGCACTGCATGATGTATTAGCTCACGCACCGAACCTCATAACGCTCTCCATCATTGACCAAGTAGATGCCCCCTTCCCATCTCACTCGGGACCTCTTCCGCCACTGACGAATTGGTCTTTGCAAACTCTGCGCTTCGAGATCACAGCGTCCTCGGTTGCTACTTCATATGCGAGTATCACAAGCGGCTACTACAATTATCTGGCATCCTCCCTGTTTGCCGGCGGCCTGCCACGCCTGTCTGCAGTTTATGTTCGCGACCAGGCTTTTCCGGATACTCTCCTAGGCCTCCCGCCGCCTATGCCCGGGTTTGCTGGAGGCCAGCAACGGCCTAGCAGCTCCAGCAGTGTTGGCATGTTCGGCATGGGAAATGGCAGTCTTTCACCCACGAACACCGGTCACTTCGGCAATCTACCCCCCTCACGCTTCAGTTCCAATAACCCCTTCGCAGCTGCGTTAGGGCCGTCTCGCGGATTGTCGCTCAACCAGACGCTGGAGGTTTTCACAAAAGGTGACGACGATGTCGATTGGGGTAGCATTAGAAGTAAGTTTTCTTCTTGAATCCTCACATTTTATCTTGTCTTGTTCTCTTGAGATTCACATTCTCTGAAAAAAATGTGCTTTCAATCCTGATGACACGAGAGCAATCTACATCACTTTATACATATATGGCATTTGCTGATCAGTGCTACAGTGGATCCCTTTGATGCTTACGGCGGTGTTGCGGGCAATGGTAGTAGAGGTCGCAGTGGTAGTACTTCGAGCGGCCGCCCTCTAAGCAGTTACGGTCTGGCAGATATAGGCTCTGGGTGGCAGGCTGGCGGCGGGGCCAGGAAGAGCATAATCGTGCAAGGAACCGGCGCCGGCAGCTTCTTAGCCGTGCCTAGGGGTTCAACAAGCCTAGGCGGACACGGACGTAACGGAAGCACAGCAAGCTCTAGCGCCGTCAAAGAGGATCTATGGCCACGACCCAGCAGCAGCGCAGGGGTTGCCAAGGGTGACCGAGACCTATGGCGCTGATTGGTGACTCTCTTCCGAGGCGGCGTGATTTTCGTTTTCAATGGATCACGATGTTATGAAATACGGAATTCGATATTCCGGGTTTTGTGGGAGCGGCAGACGATAAAATCCAAAAGTCTGACACTATCGTCGAGGGTGCGGGAACAGGAAATCATGGATTGGTGTGGGGCTAACCTGATGAGTCACTGCCACGGAATTGTATCTCTCAGCTGACTGACTGCCAAAGCTAATAAGACTAGGTAGTATGAAGGAAGAATTATGTGCTCATCTATTCTATATTATTACTATACTGTAAGAGGATACCTCTAGGAAATCTTGGTGACGATGAATTCCCCATGTGCGCCATCTTCAAGCTCTAAGAACCCTCCCGCCTCTAATTTCTTCTTCCATTTCTCGCTCTCGTACCGCGCCAATATCATGGTCATGCGGAGCACAGTCAGATGACTCGAGTTATGCTCAGTTATATCAGGGTCAAGTGGAGTGAATGTCCATCTCCCGAATGCCCAATTCAGGATATACCTACCTGAAGGGTTAGAAGACGTCGGCGCCTGCGCCCTACCTTCTCCGGAACCACGGACCGTCGACGACGTTGTTAACACAGACTTGATCCGATATACCTCGTCTTTAGGCGCAGCATGAAGCAAGGACATCAGTTTTGTCGCATTGACAATAGCGCTTGAGTGCCCGGAGAGTGTGACAGAGAGGACCTCGACCTCGCTCTGGTGATTATGGTGATGGCCGTGACTATGATCCTGATTATGATCCTGCCTGTGATGGTGACTGTGGTCGCGGCGATCACCATTTCCATTAGTAAAAGACGCGCCGGTTAAAGCCCTCGCCAATCCACCGTCGATACCAAAGACGACGTCAACAGGAACTCGACCTTTATCGCTCTTGACCCAGGCTATGTCAACCTCGAGATCTCCTACTCGGTCAAGGCACTCGTCGAACCTACGCTCGTCGCAGTTTTCCCACTTGTTGAAAACAATCAGGTCGGTATACCTGGCTTGTATACGAGCAGTGTAACTGGTGTCCTCGTACCCTTTCCAGTTTTCGACGTCGATGACGCTGATGACTCCGTCGAGTGTGTAGTGGCCGGTGTCGCGAGCTAGGCGGTTCACTTCGATAGCCAAAGTGGCAGGGAAGGCGGAGCCAGAAGTCTCAATGACGATGCGGTTCGGACTGACGCTGGAGCGTAGCTCGTCGAGAGCGGTGCTGAGTTGGCCAACAAGATTGCAGCAAATGCAGCCGTTTAGCAGCTCCTGGACGCCAGAAACAGCGCTCGATGAGGCGAGTTGGGAGTCGATGGCCACGTCGCCAAATTCATTCTTCAGCAGAGCTAAACGATATGTAGGGTTGGTGGCGCGGAGCTGTGGGATAATGGATAAGAGAAGTGTGGTTTTCCCAGAGCCCAAGAAGCCAGTCACGATGGTTACGGGTATCGGGGGCATTGTATTGCGCAATTTAAAGGCATGGTACTATGGTTAGAATTGAAGACGGTAGTTGGTAAATGACAGAAAGAAAACAAAAACAAAAACAGAATGTTAAAATAAAGATAAATCACTCTTTAGTACATGTAGCGCATACTAGTATACTTACATACTTACATACTTACATACTTACATACTTACATACTTACATACTTACATACTTACATAGTCTGTATAGGTATACCTAGGTCCTAGGTCCTACCTACTTAGGTAGGTACATCCATATCGCCTACCTAACCTTAAGCCCAGGGAGTCATCGTGGGGTATGAGGGGCAGGTAGGTATGGAGGACCGAGGTAGGTAGGCAGGTACTTATTAAGTCTTAGGGAGCACGTATAGGTATACGTCACTCACCGCGCACCTCTAGGGCTGTTTCTAAGTTTCTGAGTTTCTAAGGAGGTTATTAATAGTACAGTTTCTCCGGGAGGCAGTCCCCTGACAATAGTATATTTTAGCGTTCTCCAACCTAGGTACAGGATCTAGGACTTAAGTTTTACGTACCTCAATAATTATACCGTACCTAGGTAGTTATCGAGCGACGTATTCGCGTATATCCATCTACACCTATCCATGGATCCATTCCTCTCAGCCCCTCTTACGTGTAAACGTCGCAATTCTACGTGGAATCGGATGTCTTGCCAACACCTAATGCTCAAAGGTCTATCCGGCTAGTCCTTCGCTTAGTTCCCATAGTCGCTCCGCAACCCTACCGCGCTCCGGCGATCCACGGCATAAGCCGCGATGGATTGATCGATCCCACCCGCTGTAATAGGCACGTCATTTTTATCTACAGCAAGCGCCCTCGTAAGTTAGATCGGTAAATTCATCCTGGGAAGAAAACAATAATAAGTCACTATGTGCAAGGGATGGGAGATCTCACTCGCCAGATCGGGGTCGTAGGCGGCTTTAATATAGCTTGTCCACCCCTCCATAGCTGTCGTCTATTTGATCGCCGGGTTAGGTTGACCATTCGGTAGAGAACAACCTCTTGGAATTCCCTCTTCTTTTGTAACTAATCGATTGATGTCTATTTGAATATGACACCCTTTTGCCCCTAGACAAACCGAGTGTGTTAAGAACCAGATACCACGAGAATGAGTTGAGGCCGAGGGATAATAGGCCATTCTCTCTCTAATAGCGCTTCACGTAAATAGTACAAGTGAGATGCTAGTCACTTTGCTCATATAATAACACAAGTTGAGCGTGATTAATATTTTCCATACGGTATAAGATCGAGACCAGTGTCAACTTGATACCTAAGACTTAAGTACCTCATATGTAATATCACAAAACCCATTCAGGGATTGACGGCACGCAATTCGTAGAGATCTAAGGCGCAATGCATGGTTCATGATCGTGTTCAATGCTGATATATGTACTTAGGTGAGCTAATTAAGTTAACTTCTTGTTCTATGAAGAGGTGCAGTTAGACAACCCGGCTTGAAAGGTCTCAGAATTTTTAACATATATCGGCAAATAGTCTCGCGTCGTAAAGTTCTCATCGATATAGTAAGAAACATCGCTCGAGCTATAGTTAGAGCCGAGGATGGCAAGAAGGTCGCTCTCAATGCTTCACGGTGGTGGTAAGTCAACGTCACCTCACGTCAAAGGGATATTTGCAAAGTGCGATAGGAGAACCTACAAGTCTACAAACACCACATCGACAACATCGGGTGTAGTACTCCCATTCAATCCTGCTGTGCCCTGGAAAAAATCGGGAATGTCATAATATGCGATGCTGGTATGCGCAGTATCATCGCCATCCGTACCGAAATCGTCCTTGGTTGTGTAGCCAGGGACTAGGTCAACTACCTGACGTCTCGTAATACTAGGGTGCTCATGGCGCTCGTCGCGTTTACTTCCTGTAAAGTGAATAGGAGACGGGTCGACGCAGATATCGCGCTCAATGGGCACAGCGCCAATGCTACGCTTCTGGCTAGCACCTGCGGTATTGAGAGACTGAAGTAAAGTGCTAGCTATACTGTAGGGTACTTCCGGAATGTATAAGAAATGATCGAGAAAAGGCGAGACGATGAATTGATCATCGTATGAGAAAGGTCCTTTATACAAATCGAATCGGACGCTTCCCGTATTAGCGATAATGTAGCGCGGTATATCTTTGCGCGACTCGTTAACAACAGCTTCCGACAGTGCTGTTGAAAGAAGAGGGAAAATATTTGCACTACTGTTGAAAGGTGCGCATGTCATACAATAGTCCTAGGTACCCGTTACTCAGTCAGTATAGACGCGCATCACTCACCAGTCCGCGCGGGGGGATTTCTATTACCTGGGGCGCACAACCATATACGTCGGTAAGGTTGAGTTGCTTCCTGTATTTCGTGATATCGGCCGTAACGGCGAGACCATTGTTGTAGTCAAACTTCTTGTCGTACCAAGTTGCAGCGTGATACTCAAACGTTCGGCGGTTCCAATCGAGATAACGGCGTGAATATACGAAAGGGGAAGTGGAATTCTTGGTTGCTTTACGGGTTGGGTTAGGGACACCAGCTGGCCCAGGAATGATGCCGTGGTAGCCGCTATTCTTGCGGTCGAATCCAGACATCGAGAGCCAACCAAGGGTTTCACAATAGCGACCTATGAATATATATGGATAAGAGCTAGGACCCGAGTGTACCTATGATGAGTGTTCACTTACCCGATTCCATGGCTGTGCTGCTGGAGTCCAAAACAGCAAAGTCTCGGATATGGGTGTGGCCCCCTAGATACGAATTAGTCGTACGGATCTATGCAAAAAGAGAGCGAAGGATAGACCAACCCATGAATTGGATAGGGGTATTTGGATGTACTGCTCGAATGGCATCAAAGACGACAGGGAACGTGCTGATGGAGTCAGTCGGGCGAGCAGGATTATGACCTAGAACGATAAAAACATCTACGGGTTCTGGGGAATGAAGAAGGTCCTGAAACCACTGCTGGGTAACCATGGTCTTCGCAGGTATGACTTTGCTAACGTTGGTGTTGCCTATTAGACGTCAATAAGATGATACAGGTGATGACCTAGTACCTCCTGGGCGTTAGATACCTACTACCTACCTAGGACCTAGGTAGGCAAATAGGAGGGGTCTCAAAGGAAATCTTAAGGAGATTTTCTCACCAGTGAAGTCGAAAAGCACGCCAAAGGCCATAATTCTAAGACCGTGTTGAGTAGTAAAATATCGGTGCGTCTTGCCAATATATTGCCATTCATTCGTCTCTGGGTTGAGGATTTGGACGTTGGATGTTAGATATCTCTCATTCCAATAAGTTGATATATTCTTCATGGTTTGGTAGGCAACTGTGGCAAGGTATAGCTCGTGATTACCGATGGTGAGCAGGTCATAATCGACCTTGTCGAAGACAGTCATCGAGATAGCGCCATCTGGCGTTGTGGCGTCGCTTAACCCTGCGCCGTCGTGTAGGTCGCCTAGACAGAGGAATGTGAGCTCTTAGATCTACTGCTTCAAGGCTTTATGAGATAGAGCCATATGTGTATGACATGATCGACTAACCAGTGTCTACTAAGAGAATGTCGACTCCCATGTTGCCAGCTTGGTGCTTGAAGTGAGTAGAGAAGGTGACAAAATCGCCCCAGTCAGCGCCATAATTTCGTTGCTTCAGATGACCTTCAAGCCATCCGTGAGTGTCGGTCTTATGAGTTAGCCGTTAGCATACCTAGGTTCAATATTCGTCACCCAAAATCCTATCATTTACGAATCACTATTCGCTGTTCGCTGTTCACTGTTTACTCACGGTGTGAAGGAAGTTCAATTGACCCCACTGCAGTATTTGAAATTAGTATTCCCGTTCGTGTTCCCGAAAGATTTGGGTATGAATGGTTTGAGTGGGATGAGTGGGATAAGATGAATGAATGGCATGAATGGCATGACATGACATGGCATGGATGTTAGTTGCATATTAACTCTTCAAGTCGAAGTTAAACTTTAAGCCAAACTCAAAACTTGTAACTCACCTCTAAAGCTCTCGTAGGTCCGTAGGTAGCGTTTAGCGCATCCGGCTGCATGCGCTTGACGTGTCGGACGTGTTCGACATGATCTACGGGACCAAAGCAACCAGAGCAAGCTAAGGAACCTTGGATCAACGGCAGGAGACCTAGTGCCGGGGTAGGGTTGAGAAGGCGCATCTTGATTTCTCTACCGACTCAGTTAGTACTCAGTGCTGGTAACTAGGTAGGTACGTACTAATTCGCTCGATTGCCAAATTGCCAAATTGCCAAGTTGCCGAGAAAGTAAATAGCAGACATCAAGCTCGGGCAAGACATGGGAATTAAATATTATCTGGAAAGTACGGCACCGCCGCGCTACGGCATACACCGAGATTATCAGCGCTCCTAATCACAACCTAGAATCCTAGATGCAACCTACAAGCAGTGAGAGAACCGGGATATCGCACGTGGTAGCGATCTCCTTCCTAATAGAGCAAGTACATGTAGATGTACCTAGAATCCTAGATGTAAGGAGCAGTCATGGTGTACGTCGTAGTACCTACTAGCACGCGGAAGCTAAAGCAAAAACGTCATATCGCAGCCGAATACCCATAGGTATATTTCATACGTGAGTAGTATTATTATAGAGGTAGGCATAGGTAGGCATCACTACATAGTACTAAGTAGGTATATTCCGCAAGTATAGCATGTAGCCTTCTACAAGCGTATATTGCCGATGTACGTCAAATACAATCTCAACAGGTTATAGAGATCAAGGCAACTTGCCAGGTAATAATGTGATTGATTAACCTCAGGATCCTACGGTGCTGACCTGCATTAGGGCATGTAGCTAGTCACCTAGGTCCCAGGTACATACCTAGTCTAGGACCTAGGATCTACTATGTAGTATGTAGTATGTAGTATGTAGGTAGTTACCCGACCTGTAGGTAGATTGTGATATTGACCGTATAAATAAACAAGAGCTTCATGTGAAGGAATGGAAGAAAAAAAAACCACCGATAACATACAGATTGCTTCTGGTAAGTGGCACAATAGGTACCGTATTGTAAATCGCCCAGAAGAGCAATATCGTTATTATCCCCCCCTCCCCTTCCCCTTTATAGCCTAACCTCTTCAACCCTCTTTCTCTCCACGTCGTCGACATCTGATCGTGGTGTTGCTGGACGCGTCGTGTCCCCATCTTCTGTGGTCGACACAACACCCATCTGACCGAGATCTCTTGGCGACAGTCTCCCCCGGATCTTGTAAGACTTTGCCAAGTATGCATGGCTAGACTTATCTTCGAGATAGAACGCCAATCTTGCTGGTTTTTGGTTTGGCGAAAGCCCTCTGTCGATATCGTTCTCCAACTGTCCCAGCACTTCTATAGCCCTACTCTTGCATACGAATCCACCTATGTATATCGACACAATAGTCCAATCCTGCCCATCCCAGGGACCGACGCTGATGCCAAATGCGACAAAATTCCGATTTTCCCTCGAGACGTGCTCATCTAGGAGGTCGCTTAGGTGATCCATTTGTTCTGTTTCTATCTCTAGGCCTGTTTCAACTCTGCTGTGGTCTCGATAATCCTGGGTTAATTGATAGTCTGGCTCCAACAGGGAGAAGACGCAACGGAGCCCAGTCCATGTTGATATAGAATAGGAGTATCATACTATTGGCTTTTAACCTTGCGTGAGCAAGAATACAATCAGACACACATCCTTTGTTCTCTAGGCCTCGGGGACCAGCTACTTTCCTTGATATGACAAGGAAAACATAAAACCAGGCCTTTGAGTTAATCAGATCTTGGCTCTTTGCTAGCTTGGGCGCACTAGTGAATCCTAGGCGATACAGATCTTATTGTGGTCACATACATATTATGATGAAAAGCCTCGCTCGTATAGCGAGCACCATAGGCTCCATCGAATGTAGAAGCACAATAAAGATTTTACCGGACAAATATAGCGTCATTGAGTGAGGTAACTGATAGTTAACATGATAGACCCATAGATAAACCCCCGAGACCAGATAACCCCCAAAACCCCCAGGAAAAGCGCGAGCGAAAACAAAACACCAAAGGCATAAACCATATCCAAGAAACATTAATCGAAACATTAACTTAGCTCCACCATACACCATGAGAGAATTTCAAACCTAAATTGAGAACACGACCGTCGCTTATAGAAGCAACAAGTGTCCAGCGATGAACACGAGACCGGAGAAGACGGCGAAGGCGTTCTTGAAAGAAGAAGCACCAGCAGTGACAACGACAGGCGGGCTGGTAGTGGTAGTCGTGCCGTTGGGGGCCACGCCGCTGACATTGCATCGCCCGTTCGAGCCGTTGCAGCCAGAAGGGACGCACGAGGGACCACTGCAGCCAGAACCAGAGCTAGAGCCAGTACCAGGGGCGGAGCCGGAACCACTTCCCAAGCTAGAGCCGGAGCCGGAGCCGGAAGACATACAAGAAGCGCCAGTACACCCAGAGCCCGATCCACCACCACTGCCAGATCCTGACCTAGTACCCGAACCAGAGCCAGAGGAGCCGGAGCCGGGGCAAGGACCGTCACCGGAGCACGAGCCAACAGCGGCGGTAGTAGGGACAGTAGTGTGGATGGTGCGGGTATTGGTGACCGGGGTTCTAGTAGGATAGGCAGTGATGGTGGCAGTAACGCCGTTGCCGGTGATGCTCACGGTGGGTACCCATGTGCCGGTGGGTTGAGCACCAGGGCAGGTGATTTCGATCTCAGTGGTAGGCTTGCAGGCGTGGCAAGCGACTGTGGTGACAACAAATCCAGGAGGGATGGTGGGGGTGACGTAGTCGGTAGGTTTACCAGCGCAAGTTTCGGTGATGGTGTAAGTGGCCAGCCATTGGCTGGTCTCGCATGCTGCCGGCAGGACAGTCTCGTAGACAGTCGTGTAATGAGGCTCCTTTACCGGATAAAGAGTGGTGTGGGGTGCCGGGTATGCCGTGTGGACCGCGGCCATGGTGTTGAACATGGAGACCGGATGGTGAGCAGATAGCCCGGTTTGTACAGTGGAGTTGCTGAAGAAAGGCATGTTGATGATTTGTTGGTGTCAGTCAAGACGTTACTTTGGGTAAAACGAATGTGGCAGATACAAAACGAGTGTGATAATAAGAGGTAATGAATGTGGTAGCCAAAGAGGGCTGTGAACGAATGTCTGCGGTAAATGAGTGACTGATGATGATGCTGAGGAAAAGGGATTGCAATCAGTCAGAAGCCCGTGACTTTTATAATGAATATCGAGTACAGCTTCTTACGGGTAGACGCGTTAGAAAACTAGTGGCACCAATATCAGCAAGTTCGTCGGGAGTGAACCCACAACATAATTTCCAAGGATCCATTATTGCTCAAGATCGCAATGAAAGAATGACCTGGAATTGCAGGCATTCCTTGGTGTTTTGTGCTGGCGTAGGGCTCATTTCATTGCAGAATAGAATGCAAAGAATGCTTAATTGGAATTGTAGGTAATAGATAGGTATTAATTGATAGGAAACTAGTTCGATGTGCAACTTTTGTAAGACATCCACCCATACTTGCGGATAGCCGAGACTTTCCACGCTCACCAGGATGATCACCGCGTCTCTCTAAAACTAGGGAGAGAGACATCGAGGCTAATGATAATAACTTACATATCACGCTTACCTAGGGCTGGATGGCTCAAACCCATCCACAAATCTCATCAGGATGTCCATAATGGTGTATATCGAGAGTAATATACCTGTTTCAATACGACTGATGGTTGGTGAAGTGTATCTTTGTGTGTATTTTCGTATTCGCTTAGGCAACTGTTGTCATCTTGTTGTCATCTTGTTGTCATCTTTGTCATCTTGTAGGTATGTTCCCTCGTTTTTCGACATCTCCCGCACACAGTCCGAAGACGTTCGGGAGACTTCCTAATAAGGAATTTGATCTCCAGAGTGATTCTCATTATGAGAATGGCAACACATCACTGTAAAGATTCGAGGTGATGGTCGTGGCTACTCTGTTAATACTTTTTGATCTGGAGAAAAAAAAAAAAAGAGAGAGGAAAAGAGAAGGGAAAATTTTGGACAGCATTTTTTACATTTAACAGAACTCGACGCGGTGGTGGGGTCCAAAACTTGACCTAGCCCGTTTGAGCTACCCACTTATGTAAGCATACAAAGTTTTCTCTTTTTCTTTTTCTTTTAAATTGCCTAGCCTCCATATCTGTATATACTACTATATAGTGGGGCTGACCATGTGTTTATCCGGAGGTTGGTGCGTAGCGAGGATAACCAAGCTGCCAAGGAATCTAGTTTATCTCTTAAATCTCATACTATGTAATATGTATATGTATGCTGTAATACCTAGGTCCTAGGTCCTAGGTCCTAGGTATGTAATACTTCGTTGAACTCATACCTAGTAGAATTCCTACCATATTACATAGTATGTTCTAGCTTAAGCCTTAGGTACATACTCATATCTAACCTAACCTACCTATTCGAATAATTCAACAAGATGCCAGCAGACGACTACGCGTCCGTGGGTGGGGGTGGTGCTCTCAAGCTGAAAGGCGGAAGGGTACAGAAAAATAAGAAGAAAAAGAAGACCAAGTCAAACCTCGAGTGTTCTCTCTCCACAACAGACGATTCCGCTAGTCAGGATGCGAAGCAGAAGCAAGCCAGGGAGGCCGACAAGGCCGACAAGCCACGACAAGACGACGGAGATGATGAAGATATAGTCGAGCATAAGACCGAAGCCGAACGCCGCCACGAGGAGGCAAACAGGAAGAAGGTTTGCGCCACACATACCCTAAATAGCAAACGACTGGACGGCTAATTGATGCTGACATCGACTTCACCGATCAGATGTTAAAGATGCTTGAAGATCCCAAGGTGGCTTCTGAATTTCGCAAGACTCACAAGGAGAGAGTTGAGGGTCTCAACACTTACCTCTCTAAGTTGAGCGAACATCACGACATGCCCAAGATTGGCCCCGGATAGTTCATCATCCCCCCAAGGGAGATACTGGAAATGGCCAAAAATGCAATTCACAGGTAGACGCTGAAGAGAAGAGAGGCACTTACTGTGATTCAATCAAGTGTCTGTTTCGACAGCGTCGGAGTATACCCCGATTCCACGGCGTTTACGGAGTTTAGTTCAGAGAGTAGTAGTTCGCAAACATCGTCACTTTATTTATATCCTAATCTGTATTCTGGTTCATGGCCTGATTATCCCATGTCGGTTTTGTTAGTAAACTTACCACTACTTATGACGCACTCATCACTAAGCCTGATATTGCATCATATTAACACCTATGAAAACACATGCACGCCACAGGTCAGCATGGATGAACATGGTGGTCGCCGTACGTACTCTCTATTATGACCAACCAAAAGCATAGCTACCCAGGCCCCGAGTATGTACGGTCTTCATTTTGTATATCGCCTGATGAAGGTTGTGAAAGCCGAAATTAAATAAACCGTAGCCAATTTCGATAGATTCGTCGACGGCCGCAAGATTTTCCGCGCTCTGAGCTTACCCTTTTTTCTATTACTCTTTCCTAATGATCTAAATGAATGTAGATGCCTCCAAATCCCTATGTATGCAACAATGTTCGTCCTGGTGATGCTACCAACGCCTTGCCTTTGCCTATGTTATTGAGCCGGTAAAAGAGAAACAAGTGCCTAACGTAAAATGTCATTACGCTAGAAGTGCTCCGCCAACAATTACCCCGATGATGACTTCTACCATTGGGTTTACCGCCAAAGCTCTGCCAACACCGGATTGCAGACTTCCCGAGGTCCCGGATGTTGTGCTAGCTGCTTCAGTAGCACCGGGAGTGACGACTTCAACCGAAGTAATAGTAGTCTATCACACCGACGGGTTAGTATCCTATCCCATTGTACTTCAAATAGTAGATTTAGAGTAAAGCTCCGGGTCCAGTTTCTCAGCCTATGCCGGTAAAGGAACTGTACAATTCATGCTTTTGGGTTCATGACTTGCCTTGGCGCCCCCAGGGAGGGTCGACGTAAACGTTGATGTTCTGGGTGACGCTGTGGTGCTGGCGCTGGAGGTAGTTGCGGTTGCTAGTGTTGAGTCTAGATACGCTGTTAGCTAGGGTCTACTAGAGAAGAAAGAAAGAAAGAAAGTGCTGCCAAGGAAACAATATTGTAAGGTGTGACTAAATGCGAGGATGGGGCTAGACACTCAGGAAAACGAGAAGCAGGACTCATGCAGATGCAATAATTCCTTGCTGGACGTACCCCTGGAAGAACTGGAAAGACTAATAGTAGAAGTAGTAGAAGGAGGAGGCATAGAAGTGGTCACCGTCAAAGGGGTAGAAGATGACGTCGTGGTCACGGTAGTCGTGGTCTCCGAGGTCAAGTCGGTTGAAGAGCTGGTCAACGTACCGGAAGTACTCGTCGTCTCAGACGATTCCGAAGTTGTCGTCGTCGTTTGTGATTCAGTTTGCGCGGAGCTAGTCGGTGTTGCTGTAGAAGACGTAGGCGTATTTGAGGTGGAGGTGGAGGATGGAGTTGCAGAAGTAGCTTCCGTTGTAGACTCTTGCGTCGTACTGCTTTCACTTGTGGGAGTAGCAGCACTACTCACACTAGTTTCGGTGGACGTGGAACTTGTCACGGCAGCAGTAGTGTCATTAGACGAAGAAGACTGTTGCCTCTTGGCCAGCTGAACGATAGACGTCGCCAATTCAGGGTCGTTTGCATGAACGACCTCCATAGCTGCATGGTCTGAGTCATAAACGCCATGCTTATAGGTAGCGGGGAAGTAGGCATGTAGGAAGTGGTGAATAGCTTGAGGTGAAGCCGAGTTCAACAACCGCGAGAAAGTCGAATCGTCGCGATGAGTGACATCGCCAGACTCGCCTTCAGTCTGCTCCTCGTTAGGCAGTTGCTGTTTCAGGAAGGCATTCGCAAGTCCGGCCGTGACAAGCAAGCCGAGAAGCAGTGTCAGGAAGAAGTTCCGAGCTGAAGGCATATTTTTTGCTATGTGGCGTCGACGTTGAGTTGGTTGGGTGAATGGGAGACCGGCCTTCTCACCCAGAAGGCTCTGTTCATAGATATTTGCTGTCATGTTGAAGAGGGGAGTAGATTGGAAGAAATCGCCGTTTTAAGGGAAGCACACTGGTTCGGGTTGAAAAGCGAATGAGCTAACGCAGACTACTGTAGCAGACCCGCGGGCTCTATTGCATGATAGCCGACGAAGAGACTTCGTACTGTAGTTGCACAAAGCAAAGAGTGAAAAGGAAAAGAGAAGACAAGTAGAATCCGAAAAGGTGAGGGGGTCAAAGATCAAATGATAGCCTATCGAGGCAGCTTTAGTCCGTAGTTGGATAGCCTGACGAGTGCTGAGTGGTTACGACTCAAGAACATGGAGGAGACGAATAGGAATCGTTGCGACTTGGCCGCGCTCAAGAAAAATAGGCACGCATCTATCTATGTACAATACAATACATAGGACCATAAGTATACTCATTACTACCTAGGACCTAGGTGTATTATGTATTGCCGTAGTTAGACCAACTTGAGTAACATAAGATATCGTGGCTGATGGCTTGATATCGAAAATAATATGGTGGAGCCTTTATTTGCTCCCTGGCTCCGTACTTAGCGATAATTGTATGTACTGTATAGGCCGAGAAGATGAGACACTGTGCGATATCAATAGTGTAAATTTAGTCGGGACCGTATGGATCCGTATCAAAATAAAAAGAAAAGAAAAAAATCGAGCTGATCTGATGCAAGACCGCAGCAAAAGCCCACATCAGCCTCCGGAATCCCAACCGGCTTTAGCTTTGTTCGGATGACAGAACCACTGGACCAACCACCCCGATTTCTCTATCTCGTGGCAGACCGGAGACAATGTTCTCTCATGGGGTACATAATACGTAGTGTATGACATACCTAATAGTATGTATATCTATGCAAAGTAGACATGCACTCCTTATGACAGAGATTTCTTGGCACTCGAGGTAGGCTTGATTCGGAGCTCGTACTATGATGACTAGTGACGTCGCTTCTTGTTGAGAATACGAGGTTTTCGCTGTTTGGTCAAACCAGACACCCCACATTGGCTCTCTCTACTGCGTTACGTACGCGATACTAGCAGAAGCGCACACTGTACATACATACATAGTACGAATACTTCCAGTGACTATTACTAGGTACTATTAGTATGATAAGTTGATAACTAGTTACTAGGTAATCACCTAGTACCTATACCTAGTAATATCCCGTATCGATATTTGAGCAGTTATCCGTGGAGATTACCTAGAGGGGCAAATAACCATCAAACGGATGAACGGGGGACCAAGCAGGATTGACAAGTAGACTGACAAATGGACAAATGTCTGAAATGTTTGTAGACAGGGCAAAGAACATAATACTCTTACTACGCAGCAGCAGTAGTACTAGTAGTACTATGTAGTAGTAGCTGCTGCATTTTTGCCCCCCGATTTTCATTATTGATTTGTTCATGCATTCGTGTTTTGTTTATTTTTAGGACTAGCTTTAATATCTCGAACCTGGCGCAGCCTCAACGGCTTAACCCGAATCCTTCTTAGCGTCTTCGCTCAGAAGATGAGATCTTTATGAAGTACGCAAATACTTTATCTATTATAGTTATGCTTTATAATGTTCATAATGTCAGGAATGAGAAGGAAAAAGAATATTATGTTGAGATATGAAATGTTGTGGATAGCCTCATGCGGTATGATTTATGCTATGTACTAGTTTATGTGTTTGGGTTTTGAAGTTGCATACCTAGTAGTAAAGAATGATAAGTACCTACCTATTAATATAAGGCTGAGCTCGAGTTCTTGGCGTACCTCGTACGGAGCTAGAATCATTGCGCACGGCACCATGTTACATAGTATTACTTCATCGGAGTCTATCCGTGTATCCGTGGTAGCCATGCTGCTATGGATGAGTAAATTTATCATAGTATCTCAGTCCGTATGTACGTCGTACATAGTAGATTCATATTATTGGAGTCCTCAAGGTTTACACTAGTACTATACGTCGTAATAATAAATCCTACCCAAACCTTACCTAGTACCGTACCCGTTATTTATGGAGTCGTCCGTTGTCTCGGAACCTTCCATGTCAACCTTGAAAGCTTCCCACTCAGAAGGGCGTCAGAAAAAGTGCCCTATGTACTAATAGTACTGTACAAATCCCGGTTTTTGATTGGTCAATTAGGACAGTGTATTACGGTACTATTAATACATGGGGCACTTTTTCTGACGCCCTTCTGCCACTTTATGTACTTTACTTATAATCTCATCAGCAATTCTTTGCTTTCCTCTATGAGATGACTTTGATTGAAATGGTAGTTGACGTTGAAACAAAGAATCACCACCGATCATTTGGATACTGGTGCTATCTACGATAACTCTCATCAACACCCCCCTTAGGGGGGTGCTGCGCATTGATTAGCAAAACGTACAAAACTAGCAAAACCAACCGAAGATTACCTTAAACCCTTTTGGATATGGCTTAAAATCATATATATTCTTAAAACGAAGGTTATATTTACTTAAAAAGGTATATACTTAAGCCAATATACTTCAATTTTATATAAAACCTACTTATTTTGAAATATTTCGCTAGTCTTGCCCGTTTCGCTAATTAATACGCAGCACCCCCCGTAGGGGGGTGCTGATGAGAGTTATCGTAGACAGCACTAGTATAATGTCTAATGATTCAAAATATGTAGTCTAAGGTTGGCTAAATTCATGTCGGCTCTGCTTGGAATGTATGGTTAGAGTACAAGGATAAGGATAAGAATGAGAATGAGAATAAGAGTAATAAGTACAGTACTTATATATGCATAAATGTATAGATACATTAGTAACTAGGTACGTAAGCCACTCCCAGCCACTCCCACTCTCACCAGCCACGCTGCCACGTTATAAATTATAATCATAGTGGAAGTTACATATTACGTACGTATTTACATAGCTAGTAATAGTAGCTTACGACAGGAACAACCCCCCCCCCCCACATAAAAAAACATGTGAATATTATTAATAATAATATCCAATCAACGTTTTCAAACTTAACCTGGAACTGGAACTCGACTTTGAAATCCGCATCCGCACTGATCACTCGATGGAATTTACTAGGTATCTAATAGGCACAGATCACAGATCAAGAAAAATCTCAAACTGTTTCTTACCCTCAGATCTCCAGGCGTTGTCGCAATTCACACAATCCACAATCCACAATCCACAATTTATAATTCACGATTCACGATTCACAATCCATCTTTTCTATGATCGTGTACACGCATTGCAGCAGAGCATGATGAAATCAAGAACGGTCTGAGATTATACGGTTTTTTATGATTCTCACCAGCTTCCAAATACGCGCCGTGGGTGCTTTCAAAATTCCGACCGCCGGGTCTCGATAATGCCTGAGCACCCTGAGCACCCTGAGCACCCTGAGCACCTTGAGCACCTCAACACGCCTGAACATGATACCTTGAGACTACTCTCGCGATCTCCACATCCCTATCATCACCAGAATCCAGATCTGCTTGATCCATCCGACCTATCCGATCCTTTCGCATGCAAGCCTTCCGCAAGACATAATCATGATGCGCCGTCCGTTCTGCATATTACCTCGCGAGAAATCACACCGAGCAGCGATAGCGGCACCGAGGCCGACGATGAGCACTTCCTCAAAGGCCTACCAGCACCAAAAAGATTGCGAAAGGGATTGCGAGGACGCAATGAGGTCCTGTCCGGGACTGCTACTCCCATACCCTCCCCTGCTCTCCTCGAGGAAGAAGGTCGAAAACTATCCTATAACTTGAAGAAAGAGAACCAGCAAGGTAAAAGGCTATATAGCCCAGCCGACAGAGTGCGGAGGAGGAAGGAGGTCATCCGTCGCTCCACTGAGTTATTCATCATCATTTTTCTTGGCCTTCTACTCAGTACCAACGCCCTTGTTCAGCCCATATTGCGCAGATGGAATCGAGGTAGGCTCCCATGGCTGAAGTGACCAACCAACATCGCTAACACAGATCTAGAACTTCGTACTTGGCTAGGAATATCAATTTTTCTAGTCCTTCTTTACCCTTTGCGGCTAGTGATATGGGCGTACCGCCACAGGACGCCCTCAAAGAAGATACCGTTGTATATACCCTCCTCTTTCGACCCAGCACCTCTCTTCTACCCACCGGCCATTACTATAATTATCTCCTTGCTTCTTGCTGTTAATAACGAAGCGATACTGCTACCAAACATAATACTTGCCATCTGCTCTTTACCACCGAGTTTGATGCCCGCCACTGCAAATGTCGATCCAGGATACGATCCGTTGCATTGGGCGCTCTCATGCTTGCCCCTCCTTTTTGGGGGAGGCACCATGAAATCCGGCATCTCCTGCGTGGATATGGCTGGTGTCTGCTCCTTGCAGGCATCCATTTCTCTCGAAACCGCTACCCTATTATACCCTTTACATCGGAGTCTCTGCTTTGTCTTACACTCCCTCACCACCACTAGTCTCCTCACGGCCGAGCTACAATTATTGTCCATATCACTCATTGGTCTGTTGTTTCTTTCTTCCTCTCCGCAGGCACTGATTCTAAAGTCGATCCTCTGGGTAGGGGGACTCGACATCCTAGTCTCATCCAGCCATGCAATCAAGTGGGGAATATCTCTGGCCCGCGTACCTAAATGGCGCTTCAGGAGGATGGCCACTTCGTCTAAGCCGGCTTCTACATTTCTCTGTAGTATCATGTCCTGGAGAAGAGTGAGGCATGATCTATTCCATGCGCCTGTTGATAGCTCATCTTGCAGTTCATGCGAGGCCATTGATGACCCCGAGGACAGCGATGGGCCTGGATCTATAACATCTAAAAGCCCTCTCCGATCAAATACTATGTGCGATGGGGTCGGCTCCACCAGAGCCGAAGAAAACTCGCTTCTTACCAACAGTGCATGGCATAGGATCTCACCCAATATTTCGGAAACGAATCCAAGATCCACCTCGCTCCGCCGACATACGCTACCTAGCATAGACAACGCATCGCGCAAATCTCAAACCCACACCCCATCAGGCCGAAGGAAACGGACAGCCTCTTACTCCGTCCGTGCCTTCTTCTCACTCACCCAGGAACAGGCCATAACTCGAAAGTGGATTTATGCTGCTTATGTTCATGCTTGTATCGTGGGCGCCGTATTCATACCTCTCCCCTTTATCAGCATAAAAAGGGTTGTTGCGGAAGAAGCGCTCCACGGCCACGAGCCTGTGGGCTGGGCACTGGGTTATCTATTTGGGGATTTGCCGCGGTTTAGGTGGGAGGTTATCAGTCACAATTTAGAACGATGGGTATGCCTTCCTTCAAGGCCAACCAACGAACTTAGATATTTCGACTCCATGGGTTGGATCGATCGTATTTGCCAGTTACATATTGGAAAGGCCAATACTCGGCTCGTCCTAAGCGCATATTTCCTAGCTATTATCGCAATTGGGCTCGTAGTCGTCTTCCGATTATCACCCATCTACGAGGTAGACACACGGCGAAAGGTCTTCCATTTTATGATGGTAGCCATGTTTCTTCCTGCGACCTACATAGATCCTGCATTTGCAGCGTTAGCATTATCCATCGTCCTCGCTCTTTTCCTTCTTCTCGACCTCCTTCGAGCAAGCCAACTGCCACCATTATCGAAGCCTCTTGCTTCCTTCCTCGCCCCGTACGTCGACGGGCGAGATCTTCGGGGCCCAGTTGTCATCTCTCATATATTTCTCCTCATTGGCTGTGCCATCCCTCTGTGGCTCTCATTGGGTTCGCTCCCACGGACTGGAGCTGGCTTTCTAGAAGGCTGGGAGCTCCCCTCGAGAGAAGTTAGCATGGTGTCAGGTGTCGTGTGCGTTGGTCTTGGCGATGCGGCAGCTTCACTGATTGGAAGACGTTATGGGCAAAGGAAATGGCTATGGGGCGGCGGCAAGAGCCTGGAAGGCAGCGTAGCTTTTGCGCTTGCCGTATTCGTCGGCCTCACAGCCGCACGTCTATGGCTGCATGCTGGCGGATGGCCTTCTACGAACGGCAACTCAGACTCATGGGCCACTACAACTCAAAAAATGGGGGTGTGCGCAATGACCGCTAGTCTCACAGAGGCAGTCTTAACTGGCGGTAACGACAACGTCATCGTGCCCGTGGTCTTGTGGACTTGCGTGAAGAGTCTCGGTATTTAGAAATGTAATATCCGTTTGATGGACGATGCTATCCGACCCAGGCGTATGACAGTATTTTGATGTTTATCGAGGCTTAGGGAGGTCGGTTAGAGATCGGATATACCAGATAGATTCCACTACCGATGTATATATATATATATATATAAACATCGCCGCTATGAACGCGTTACAGATGAATGGAGAGGAACAGAATAAATGAAGAAACAGCATTTCAACCTCCGTTATGGACGACATGATGGTAACGTCATACTGCATAACAGCTACTAACTAGGTAATAGATGAGATATAATATGTACTGGTAAGAAAACGGATCTCATTTCTGTGGGTGGCTTAATACCAGGGTGTTAAAAGATGACGTACGTGTAACTAGGAGGCCATTTTGATGAAGACGATAGTTGAAAAAAGTCAGGTTCTTTGGTAAGTCACGAGCATAAGTCAGTGTTGATTTAATTTATGTATCGAATTCCTTTTTTACCTACCTTCCCAACATTTTTATTTACAACGGCAGCTTGTATGCCTATGCTAATGAGATCTGGTGTTTGACCCATTTCTCGAGTCCGCCGCGGGCGATAATCTCCTGGACATTGGGTGGCAGTTCGCCAACCTTTTGGCTCCACGTTTGGCCACCCTCACCCTCAGTGACGGTGACCTTGCTCCTTCTGACGTCCCATAAAAATCTCCAACCGGTACGTCTTGTCAGCACCATTTCTTCTTCGCCCGCCGCTCGGAACGTTTCGCGTAATCTCTGTACCAGTTTAGGTACCTCGACTCCCATCAGAGCATTGTTGATACTATTACGGCTGAATATGTTGCCGAAACTGCCCGCGACGACAAGAGGGATCTTCTTAGCGAGGATTGCGGTAGCGGCCTGTTCGCGGGAGCTGCCGCATCCAAAATTAAAGCCTGAAACGAGGATATCCCCAGCATGGGTGATTCCTTGGAAGCCCTTGTCGTAATTTTCCATACAGACCTCCGCCATCTTCTCCACTGACACATTGTCCTGATACGTGTATTTCCCTGGATAGATGCCGTCGGTGTTGATGTTGTCGGCGTCGCAAAAGACGATTTCACCTTCGACTTTTTCGGGGAACCCGGGAAGGATATCTGTGAGCGTCTCTTCGCCGTCGGTAGATTCCTCTGCCTTGCCGCCGGATCCATCTTGTTCAGCCCCAGATATTAAACTATCTGCCTGTGCAATGATCTTTTCTAGTGCATCCTCGATACTTATAGCTTTGTCCTGTTCAAGGTTGCCATTGCCCTCGCCGATGATTACTTTCTCGACGCCTTCTGGCTTCTGGTACCAGCCAGGACCGGCAATCTTGCCCTGCAGTGCGCTGGCTGCGACAACTTCAGGGCTTGCAAGATAAGCCTTAGCTTCTGTTGAGCCCATTCTTCCCTTAAAGTTACGGTTGCTGGCACTGATCCCAACTTCACCTGGTTCGAGTAAGCCAGTACCAAGACCAATGCAAGGCCCACAACCCGAAGGCAAAGGCTGAGCACCCGCATCCAAGAGAATCTGCCAATCACCGGCCTCCTCGGCCACCTTTTGTTCCGTAAGAGACGCAGCAGCGATGTAAAAATGTACACCCGGTGCTATCTTCGGCTCGATCCCATTAGCAGCAGCCTCCCTAAACACCCTTGCGGCAGCAGCGATATCCGAGGATCTCGAGTTGGTGCAGGAGACTAAGTAGGCCTTGTTGAGTTTTATACTCTTAGCCTCTAAGTCACGAAGTGGAGTAGCGACTTTGACGGAATTCGGCCCCGCAACAAAGGGGGACAGAGTGGATAAATTTAGATATAAGGATTTGGCGTAAGTGGCACCCGGATCGGCAGTCAACTTGTTCTGCATGAGATCATCAATTCTCGTGTGAACAAATTGATTCAACGAAACGCCATCACCCAGCACGGCCGACTCGGAAGCTTTAGCCCGCAACCACCTCTCCAATACAGAGTCGATGGGGAACAATCCGGATAGAGCACCCCATTCGGTCGTCATGTTGGCGATAGTGAGTCGGTCATCAACTGGAATACTTGACATGGTTTCCTTGGACCCGGTGAACTCGATTGCATGGTTTAAGACATCGTCATTATTGAAGAGACCACACAAGGCAACGATGACATCCTTCCCAGTGACACCTGGAGGCAGGATTCCGGTGAAGGTCACTTTGGCGACAGGAGGAATCTGCCACCACGTCTTGCCGGTGGCCCATATGCTAGCTGCGTCGGTGCGAACCATAGGAGTGCCTAGACATCCCACTCCTCCGTACATGTTGCTGTGGCTATCTGATGCGACCGTGACGGTGCCGGGCCAGGCATAGCCCTCCTCGACCATAATCTGATGGCCAATGCCTCTTCCCGCAGGATAAAAGTCGACACCGTGCTTCTTGGCAAAGTTTTCGATCTGTTGGTACTTCTTTAAGTTGGCGTCGCTCTTATTTTGCACGTCGTGGTCGAGGGTCATGACGATCTGCCTGTTGTCGTGAATTTTAGAGGCACCAATGGACATGAACTTCAGAGCAACAGGCCAAGAGTTGTCGTGTGTCATACAACGGTGAGGGGAGAGGGTGACATAGTCGCCCGCCTTCACCTTCTTCCCCGGCGCAAGGCCTACCGAGTATCTCTGCACTATCTTTTCGGTCAAGGTTTGTGGTGTTTGAACGGGCGCCTTGGTAGAGGAAAGAATGGCTGACGAAGCAGGATCCTCGAGCTGAGAGTAGAATGCATTTTGTCGGCATTGAGAGGTAGCAGTAAAGGAACGTGTCAAAGGCCGCCGTGGTATTATAGATGCGAAGGGCGAGGGCGAGGATGAAGGGCTATAGCGACCATGAGCAGCGAATGCAGCTCTAGCTGCCGGCGATCTTGCCTACCCATAGCATTTTATAAGTTACTCATGATTCGTCTTGCGATTTCATGATTCGGATGAGTTGACGTACTATGCAGCGACGCATTTTGAAAGCGACGGACTTAATATCACCTTGATGTCATGGCAACATTGAACTGAAGCTGATGTAATGAACGACGCCTGTCCTCATCTAGCCTGGACCAATCGAATCCCTCTGATAAGGGAATAAACGTCGTTCAGGGTCGACGACAACTCACAACCAGTTACTAGGTTAAGAGTAAGTTTGGAGAGTTGCGAGTTGCGATTTTTCAATTTTTTATCTTTATTCGTTAGCTTGTAAATATGTACATACCAATTGTAGTAAACTCCGACATCGTTCTCGATCTGATTGGTCCGAAATTCGTCACGTTAATTGAGCGAACGTCTATTGGCTGGAAGAGAATGATGTCGTAATCTTGGGAAATACCTATGAGGGGCATCTGTGGCAGGTTGGAGGCAGGTGTGGCTAGTAGTACTAGTAAGGTAAGTACTAAGTGGCTAGTACAGTATGATCAGTATGATGGGTGAGAAAAGATCTGATAGGGCTGATAGGCTCATAGTAGGTATGCGGGTATTGAAACCTTAACAGTACATACTACCTATCTATGTCACTTTCCATGACCTCGATCCACCAAAGATTATGTACGATAAGCATCCATTTTGAGAGAGAGAGAGAGAGTGGAACCTTGGAACATCGGACATCACCTGGCACCTGGCATTGTTGCACAAGTACATACCTAGTACCGTATAATGTACATTATGAATACGGATACGCGTACGAAGTACCTACTATTAGTTAGTTCTTGGAAAGTGGAAGCTGCGGCAAGTGCGATGATGGAACCATCTAGCAAAAAAGTTTGTGATTCGGATCAAATCATTCCGCGTTCAAAACTCACTATTATACCTTCCTTCATCGGGATTATCCATGGATTCAACTTAGCTATCCTCAACACCGAGATTTCCAACTTCATTCTTTCATTGGACACCTTCGACGCCGGATGACACGAAATAAACGGCTAACCCAAGCTAAACTAAACTAAGTTTGCAGTACTGTGCTCATAATAAGCCAGTACTTACTAGGTAAGAATTAACTACAAAATACATACAACAATAAGCGCAATCTGGAAGTCGGGAAATAATCCCATGTGCTTACAAAGACCAAAGGAATCTACAGAAGAATTTGTTACTACGCTGCGTTCGGTCTCATCAACGTATTGGATCCTCGAACTCTCTGATTCCAGTCTCAATCACTCTTAGGACCTAAGCCTTCATTCTCACTGTTCTCGGACATAGACTTACCCAGCCAGGTGTCTGACCTGTCTGTCCTGTCCTGTCTGTCCTGTACGCTGTATTGTACGATTCCAGGGGAACATCCCCCCCACCAACTTCGAAGGAGTCAGACAAGCCAGACAACCTTGGAAGGCCTGGGACTCTGGGAGACTGGAGTCACAATAATAGTGACAGGCTACGAAGTACAGGCTTACATTTAGGTGGCCAAAGCGTTCCACCGCTGTTCTAGCCCCCTACGGCGCTACGGCACCCCCCTGCACTCCTTCTACACCTGGTCACTGAGTGCCTAACATAGTACAACTAGTTGCCTTGCATTACCTCATTACCTCATTACCTCATTGTTTCGTTGCCTTCATTACCTCGCGCCTCTGTCTAGCCTTATTTGATGAAAATAATTTTATACAAACCTCACAAAAGATTCAAAGCAGATTTACCAATTTCATTCGGATTGGCAGCAGAACCGGTTTAATATTCGCTAAAAGAGCCAATGATAGGCTTCGGCTCACCTAAGGTCCCGCCTCATCTCCGACTTGGGAGACGGAATTAAGACCCAAGTCTGCCGGTAGACATGTCGTCCAGTTCGTCAGGAAAGCCGCCTCGGGTACTTGCTTGTGTGAGTCGCCCGCAGTCACCGACTATACCAACTCGCCGGCCTAACTTCCAATTGTGTTATGAATATATAGGTTTTATGTCAAAGTAGAAAGATCAAATGTGATCGCAAGACTCCCTGTTCTAATTGCATCAAGGTGAGCCTTTTGAAGTGACGGAGGCCTCTCCCGACTTCCCTCTATCTATTGTCGTGGTCTTCTCTACCCATTCGCCTCTCAGCTTGGCCCTAACACATCATGTATAGGCTAATGTCGCATGTACGCCGAGCACGCCGGCGCCCGCTCGCAAGAGGAGGAGGCCGAACCAAGATTTACAGCAAAGGTTGGCGCGTTGCGAGGAATTACTTTCCGAATACGCAACAGCGAAACCTACCGCCCCTTCATCCGCCGATTCGCCCACCTTGGACGAGGCTTGGAAACCACGCGGCGGGAAGCTCATAGTAGATGACGGTGGCGTCAAATTCATAGATAGTTATTTATGGGCTAACATTCATAGCGAAGTAAGTCTTGTTCTCTTCATTGCTTCTCCAAGATGCGATTCGCAATCGTTATTGCGACATGCCCCGACATTGTTCCATCATGTATACGCTTATCAGTCTTTCATCCTGAATTTCTTTTTAAAAAGCCTTCTCTCACGATCATTAGCTCTCGGCAATGCGCGAGATACTCGAAGATGAGGACGCTATAGACGACCCTTGCACTCCCGCGGATTCGCAAGCCTCCGATCTCAATGCAGGCTTAATATTATCAGATACTTCCGAGGCGAATCTGGAAGAGCTTCATCCCCAACCGGCTCACGTATTTCGGCTGTGGCAGATTTTTCTCGAAAGAGTTAACCCATTAACCAAAGTGATACATGTCCCTACGGTCCAGCCCTTGCTTGTTGAAGCGGCAACGAGTAGGGAAAATGTGCCTAAGAATGTTGAGGCGTTGTTATTCTCCATATACCTAATGGCCACCGTATCCCTAAGCGATGATGAATGCGTAGAACGGTTTGGCTTTACTAAGGTGGAGGCTTATAACCGCTATTCCAAAGGCTGCCGCTCAGCCCTAATGCGCATCGGCATCCTCAAGAACTACGATCTCGTCGTGCTACAGGCCTTGGTGCTATACTTGGTTAGTCTGGGATATTTCTCCGTCATTTGATCCCGCTTACAGCGACTCCCTAGTTTTCCCTTCCAGGTCGATACGACCGTCATGCGGCGTGGATTTTAAACGGCGTTATTGTAAGAATCGCGCAGAAAATGGGGCTTCACAGAGACGGCGAATTTCTCGGGCTACCACCGTTTGAGACGGAAATGCGAAGGCGAATCTGGTGGCGCATTCTGTTGCTCGACGCCATGTACGCTCTCATGTCTGGCCTAGGCCATTCTCTCCTTCCGCGTTCATGGGATACCAAAGCACCTCTCAACATCAACGATTCCGATCTCTATCCTACCATGACAACCATACAACCCAAAGATTCCCCGACAGACATGATCTTTTGCCTCATATGCACCGAGATTGCCGCCGTTATGGTCGACACACCCGAGATCCATCTGGTCATCCTACAGAATGAGATGGGGCTAGAAACGTACGACCCCGAGAAAATCGAAAAGGCTTTTAAGCGCATTGAACAGCTGGACAGGAATATGACAGAGATCCTGACTAAGTACAGCGACCTTTCAATGGGACCGGTTCACGTATTGGCAACGGAATGCAAGAGAACAATGATCCAGAAGCTGCGTGAACTAATCAGCCCAATGGTGACGCAGCCAGAATGGGGCCATGAGGTTCTGTCACCTAAAGATTATCTGTTCAAGATGTCCGTCACGGCAGGAGAACAGAACCTCAAGATGTACGAGTTGTCAGCTACAAAAGGGGTTTTCCTATGGTTTAGTAAGTTCTTCTAGACGGACGGATTGATCATCCATCTCGGACCCAACTAACTTTGGGCAGTGATGTCGCATTTTCAGCTTGAACTTTTTATATATATGGTTGGACAATTACGTTGGCGTACGTCTGGGAAATTGGTAGAAAGGGCATGGGAATCTGTCGACCTCGTCTATCGGTTCCACACAGAATTATGGGATCTCTCTGTGAAGGCACATCTAGCGGCAGCTATTTTCACGATCCGCGGCTGGAAAATGCGGGGAAAGGCGTTGCAAGAGGCCACAGGCGTTATTCCAGAAACGCCCGATTATATTTTGAAGCTTCAGAGAATCTTACCAGCTGAAGATGTCAAGCACACACTCCCCGATGAGTCGTCGGACTTGATGGGAGTCGGTACTACTCCGGCTAGTGTTCCACCTGGCATCCCACAGCCGGGCGTGGACGTCGCTTGGGACCAGATGTTTGGTTTTGTTGACATGGGAGCCGTCGACTGGGGTGATATGTTCGCGACAGCTAACGGAGGGCAACCACAGGCAAGTTACGGAGGGTATGGGGCAGTATTTGGCGGAAACGGGATCAATTGGATGTAGATATTTGTCCTTTCTAGAATTGCGGATGGAAGTATGGAGAATCAAGAGAGTCGGAATCGCTACTCAGGTTATTGGAGTTTTACATCACGTTGCCGTGTGCATTTGGAACGTGCATCCTCCGGGTCTGGAGAGTTTAGAGGTCTTCAAAAGGGACGACATTACTAGTACTATGTAGTATGTAGGTAGGTATGTACTATTAAGGTGTTCAAGGTTTACTACCTACTTTAGTCTGTACCTAGTACCTACCTAGAGGCTAGTCCTAGGTCCTATATATTATCATATCACTTATGACATATGTACGCAATTAGTCACCTACTACTATCAGGTCCTACCTTAACATATACGATACATACATACTACCTAGGTACCTAGGTACCTAGGTCCTACTAGGTATGCAAGTACGCATGTACTACCTACATATGCAGTAGCGATGAATGACTCAAAGATTTGTGCCCAAGGACAGGGATTTGACACACCAATGATAAGGTGTTCTCCTCACATGGTCTGAAGCTACAGCCGCAATTGCAACCTCAGCGAAGAAATTGATTTAGTTGGGTAGGTAGGTTACCCACCATCCCAGTAAACGAACCGGTGCGAAGAACTAGTGTATTGCTATAGAGGACTTTGGCATTGCTAGCCGCGGTATGTGGAGATCATTAAGTCCCCTGAAAGTCGGCGTGTCGGTCCTTACAAACAACCGACTTCATTATCACATCGTATCTATGGATATCTCACGAAGAGGAACCTTAATTAATAGGTATATACCTAATCATAATAGACTATACTATCCTAGTACTCGAGAATACTAATATCATCAATTTTCGAAGAGAAAAAAAAAAGTTAGACTGTTAAGTATTAGTTCGACTATAGCGTGAAGCTGTAACCAGCCAGTCAGCACAGACAGGTTTATTCCGTACCGGTACACGGCTCCGAGACCTGGATCTGAATCTCATGAACAGATCGTCCTGCCCGGTCCGGGATTTAGAATATTCCTAATATAGGCCTAACCTCGAGGAAAATGAATGATTGGTTACTTATCCATGGATGATGGATGGATATAGTAATCGTTTAGCACCGAACACCGAGTCTAGCTGTATCGGATCTATCATCTTTACTCCGAGGGTAAATCATATACTACCCATACCCATACCATTCTCCTTTCTCCTTTCTTCATTCTACAATCTACATTTTTTTCCTGCGACTCAGGATCCCTTTACAAGGTCTTGATTGACACATGTATTGTTGGCATATACATATGATATATAATATATATAATAACCGTATTCGGAATACGATATCATATATTGAAACGTCTTAAGACGCCTCAAGACGGCCCTCTGACGTGTCTTGTACCGCGATCAAGTTTTGCAACATCGCTAGGGCATTCGATAACTGACCTACCCACCTCTACCTGATCCTGTCACGACCATGATATTTCGCCGGAGTAAAAAAGAAGAGCTTCCAGTGGCCGTCAACTTGGACTCGGCCACAGCCACAAGCGACCCTCCCACCGACAAGGTGGAAGAGGCGCAGGAAAATACCCAGCAAACTGGTAAACATCCATCTGACGAAGATGAGATAGAGTATCCTACAGGCGCTCGACTCGCCTTGGTCCTCGTCTCAGTCTTCGTATCTATGTTCCTCGTTGCCCTGGACCGACTGATCATCTCGACGGCTATTCCCGCCATAACAGACGAGTTTCACTCCTTGCCAGACGTGGGATGGTATGGGTCAGCGTACCTGTTGACTACTTGTGCCTTTCAGCTCTTGTTTGGGAAAGTCTACACCTTCTTCCCCGTTAGAACCACCTTTCTGGCAACCATCTTCCTCTTTGAAGCCGGGTCTGCCATATGCGGGGCTGCGCCAAACTCGGTGGCCTTCATTCTCGGGCGTGCCATTCAGGGGGTTGGCTCGGCAGGAATCTTTGGCGGAAGTGTCAGTATCTCTACAAGAATTACCTATACCTACCTACATGGAACCTGTCCTCTCCTTCCATTTATGAACCGCGCGGGACACTCACTCTTCTACGCAGATAATCAGCATCGTCTACTCCGTCCCCCTCCATAAAAGGTAAGTAGATTGACTCTTTGACTTTACCTAGAACAGAACTTCGATCATTGATAAGTGATAGGCCTTTATATCTGGGGTTCTTTGGTGCTGTTTTTGGTCTCGCTTCGGTCATAGGCCCCCTCGTTGGCGGCGCCTTCACATCAAACGTGACATGGCGTTGGTGCTTCTACATTAATCTTCCTTTTGGGGGGATCGCCATGTTTGTAATAGCATTTCTGTTGCACGTACCTGATAGGAAAGCCACCAAGATCCCGACCAAGGCGAAGCTCGCGCAGCTAGACGCGATTGGAACGACTCTCCTCATTCCCGGCGTCGTCTGCCTCCTTCTCGCTCTGCAGTGGGGAGGTTTAACATATACTGTATGTTGTCTTCTTGCCTTGTTTCATCCCATCTCATCCCATCTCATCTCGTCTGAACTTAGTAATTCTATACACTTAGGGAGCCCTTCTTCTAACGGATCATAGTGGGGTAATGGCCGTATCATAGCTTTGTTGACTCTCGGGATCGCACTATTCATTGGCTTCGCAGCCGTCCAAGTCCTAATGCCCAAGACGGCCACTATTCCCCCGCGCATTTTCGGCCAGCGGTCTATTCTTGCTGGCAACTGGGCTACCACCTGTATCGGTGCCGCCATGATCGTATTCGGTAGGTCTTGCTTGGCTTACTACTGCCGACTGGCTGCTAAATTGTTTCGAACAGTGTACTTCCTACCCATCTGGTTCCAGGCTATAAAAGGAACATCGGCCGTCGGATCAGGCATTCGTCTTCTTCCCATAACCCTTTCAATGGTTGTTGCGTCTATTACGAACGGCGCCGTTGTATCGAAGCTTGGGTATTACACGCCAAATATGATCATCGGCACGGCACTAATGTCCGTGGGGGCTGGTCTCTTGACAACGCTAGACCAAGACACGACGACGGGCAAGTGGATTGGTTACCAGATCCTTTTCGGGTATGTCAAACTTGAGCCCTAATATGACGACAACTTAAGTATAAACAGACTGATAAAATCTAGTTTCGGGATGGGCATGTGTTTTCAAGCTCCAAATCTAGCAGCCCAGACTGTCCTCCCTACGAGGGATGTCCCTATTGGCACATCTCTAGTGTTTTTCTGCCAGCTTCTGTCCGGTGCGATTTTCCTCTCGGTAGGGCAGAACGTGCTTGATAACCAGCTCCTGAGCCGCTTGTCGGGCCTCCCTGGATTTGAGCCCTCCATGATTGAAGACAATGGCGCTACGACACTGAGTTCATCCCTCCCCGCGAACCTCCTTCCTATCGTCCTAGTGGCATACAATGAGTCCTTGCGGCAAGTTTTTAGGCTCGGCTTATGCTTATCGGCCCTCACCATGTTGGGCTCTGTGTGCATGGAGTGGAGAAGTGTCAAGGAAAATAAGCCCAAAGCTCCGGCGGACCCTGAGGGTGGTGAGAGGATAGCAGATGACGAGAAAGTTGACTCCGCTCAGGGGATAAAGTCTGACGGGGACACATTGGCTGAGAGATCCGAAGGTCCAGTGAGCGAGCCTCCGATTACCAGAGAGTCACCAGGTGCCACACGTGAATCCTAGCAATGGCCAGCGATATATACCCCCCCCCCCCCCCCTGAAACTGCTTAGGATAAGCCTATATGCTGGCACATAGGATATTATAGGATGGGCAATAATGGTTAATGCCGCTGTGATACTATTAGATCTGTATAAAGTAGAATAGACTAGGAATATTCCTCTCGTGTGTATACAAGCCCACAATACCAATAACTATCTTTTCAGGTAAGTCAGAAAATTACCAACGACTACAGAACTTATAGCCCGTCACGGAGGATGTTCTAGAATGTTAATGATGCGCTAGAGATAGAAACAATAGACTTACTTATACCTTGCGTAGATTTGTATGAGACTTATTCATTGAGAAGTGGGAACCCTCCTGAAATAGTACCTATATCGCAGTCCCAATGCTTCTCGTAGACCAGATTTGTTAGGTTCTCTTCTATTCAGGTAAGGACCGAGCCGTATAGCACTGTTGCTTGAATACCCTTTCACCCTTCCTATATAGCGGATACCGCAAATGCATTGTGTCTCGGTCAAGTCTTTGACGACACAACTAGGTGTGAGAACAAAGCCCTTATACCTATCCAAATCTTACAATAGGACGTAGTGCTTTCTTTGATTATGTAGGCAGTCGTTATAAGCAACCACTATTCTCTCCTCTTTTTTTCTGGGAAGATGCTGCTTGCCGTCTGTCTAACGCCCCGGTTAGCATCGCTTTCGTTCTAAACTACCCCTAGAAATCTCACTGACTTTGAGTTAATCTCAGAATTCCATAGCAAACACTGTGATTACTAACCCCCTTCCGTAGATAATTTCTAGTCATATCCTCTATTATTGAGGCTTCACTCTACAACCCCCCCATTTCCCTATCTCTTTCCATGGCATCTAGGCAAAAAGGGGGGTAGCTGCACAAAATGAACATAAAGACAACCCGATCTGCCAATAGCGACTGGACAGCTCTGTATGTCTTAATAAGCCTAATTCCAGTAGTCTTTGCAGTCGTAGCGGTCATTTCCGTGCGGCGAGATAAGGCGACACGGCGGGAAAAGCGTGACATCGAGATGGCCATACTGCACCAGAGGATGTGGTTCCCGTGGAGGGAAGCCGTCGCCGGCTCTGAAGAAGTGAGACCTCCGCCCCCAGCACTGATAAAACTACCAATCTCGCCATGGGATTTCGACAGGCCTACCCGAATAAGTAAGGGTAAGGGCTCGACAAGGCTACAGAAGATGACACGATAGGATCTTCCATGGTCTGAGTGCGTTTTTATCTTAAATAGACACCATGTAGCCTACAAATGCCATCGATACCATCATATGTTTCGTAAGCGCTAGTGTATGTGAATATGCTGACATAGTGCCTGGTAGGTAAGCCAAGTTCGAGGGGCACTTGTTGATGAACAGGTCAACTTCTATGGCTTGATCATTTCATCATTCATAATCAGCCTGTGAAACGCCGAACTCTCATGTAGAGTTGAAGATTGGATGAGTTGATTTAAGACTTAAGTATTTGATGGAGATACTTTCACGTAGTAAGATGGGATGTTGGACTGGACCATTCGTAACTGTTGGTCTTATTCTTTTTGGCGGTGGCTTATGTAGAACTCTCAATCGTGATGTGAAGCGTCGGTACCCATGACGCCGGCCCTCTTAATTCTAGCTGAAGCTTTATGCTCTGAAGCTCCAGTGCCAACATGGCAAAAAAACAAGTTTGGTGCCCTATCGTAACATTGCCTATCCGTACTCCTTATGTTACTCCTAACGCCTTGATATGCCGCAGTCTAATGAACCTTCATCTCCCCGACTTGAATTGTGAAGAACCGAATTTATACATGATGAACCAGAGTCCAAATGGGTATCAACAAGGGTATCGAAGAGTAAACAATCAAAGACGAGTGACAGCTGCGCGACTGATTTTCCGAACGAACGCTGAACGTTGGCGATAATTCAACCCTCGATGACAGGTCCCTTAACAATTGTAGCTGGCAGAATAAACCCTTCATGTCCCGAAACCCAACACCGTCCACCATGTCAAATCGCGACGCCTTACGTGAAAAAAAACACCTTTCGCCATTGCTGCGGAAGAGTACAAACTCCCGGTCTCTTCCCACGGTTGTAATGCGTAGTTTAGGTAGGTAATTAATGATTCTTAGGCTGCCAAATACCCGCACCAAGAGGTTTGCTAATGCCAAAACCAACACCAACGGCGACGCCGACGATTAAAAATGCGATGAGGACTTTGACAATGATCCTGTTTCGCTGGCTGAGGCGGGCCATGCACTGACACGATCGGTTGTTGATCTTAGCAGCTCGTGCCTTCTGCCGCCAATGATCTTGACCAGGCCACACGGGACAGTCTGACTTTGGTTTGGGGTTGCCAGATGCTGTCTTGTTCAGGTGATCAGAAGATTTAACAGGCATGATCGCTTCGATGTCTGTGTCGAATCCGTTGGGTGCGGAGGCGGAGCAAGGAGTCGATATGTTCGAATTTCGGCGAATTTCTAAGCTCTCGTCTGGGCTTCTCTGGCTGGGAGTAAGAAGCTGGGTAGAGACGGTCAGTTGACCTTGCTTGGAGGCTTTCTCGTCAATCAAGATAGTCGCCATTTTCGCTGACAGCGTGGGAATGAGAGTTGAGATGTGTTGTGGTGTATTGATGAAGGCGAATTTGAGGAAATGCTAGAACATATGCGCCGCCGTTCTGGAATCGAGCTTGCTTGAAGATAAGGCGTAGTTACACGTCACAAGCGAAGTGTCTAGCGGTGACTATGTTGACAGTCAGAGGGTAGATAAATATATGCTGCATGTGAGAAGTATTGTTAATTGGGATGATTTGACGACGCCCCAGGTAATTGCAAAACTCACTGGAAAGCACCGAAATATGGGCAAGGTTAGACTTGACCGATACCAATATCAGAAGCCAGCTGCTCTTGCGATTTTGCTCTAATGGATATTGGATATCTTGGGTAGTCTGGGTAGCTTGGGTATCTCTGGTAGGGACTTAGATAGTTGGAGATCCAAATCACCAAGAGCTACCTAGTAGGAACTCGAGGGGGTCAATGACGCTCGTGCTTTCAGCGCATTGATGTGTTCAGGTCAGCGCTTCAGATTTTCAAGATTGGGTCATCTCGATCGATCAAATAGTGTATTAACGACAAGCTTCAAATATTGGAGTTTAAAAGAAGGTATGAAGAGAAAGAAGAGAGCGACAGATTAGCTATGTATTTGCATAGCATTGATGCTATGCTTTCTACTAGTGTAGCTGGAGGAGCTACAGGAGCTAAACGAGTTAAAGGTGAAACGAACGGATGAATTGTCGAAGAGCGTGAAGAGTCGTACGTGATCATGCAAGGAACGAACTCTTGGATGGCAAGATGATAAAAAAAAAATAAAAGAGAAGGGAACGAGCGAATGAATTACACTACCCGCTAATAATGATACAGTGCCTCCGCTCCAAGGCTAAGGTACCCTAACCTTGAACCTACTAGGTACGTAGTACTACTATTAATGTTCCAGACCCTGCGAACGTTAATCGTAGGCCATGGATCCATGGCAAGGGGAGCGCCTGTGGAAGCAGGGTCCGGGAGCTATTGGGCAAGCTTTGGTCAATCAAAAAGGGGAAGACCGGGGGTAATTGACCAGATAGGGTATGTGCTACTTACCCCCACCACTGAACAGTAGTGTACCTGTGAGCAGCAGGTCCGTCCTCGACCATTCAAAGAACGCTAAAAGCTGGAGATATGGAGCATAAACGCTCACACCCGCCAGAGATGGCGCCCCTGGTTTTTTTTTCTACTACGATGTACGATGTACTACATAGTATGTACAGTATTTCATCTAGGTAAATTTCATCTGTTCCGTCCTACTAGGTACACATGCACTTCGATGTCACCTACTAGGTACATACCTCGTATGTAGGGCACATCCTGCGCAGTACTATGCAGTAGGAATTTATTTGACAATACTACATACCTAATATGTATTTGTAAAAGGGATGGGCTAGTCCCTTTTTGTCTATTTCCTCTTTTCAAGAAAAAAATATAAAAAAAAATACATCCAGGGTATTTAGCTTTTTTAGAATCTGCAACGGACCCCCTTGAAGAGGATAATTATTGCACGTGGCTATATGGTCAATTCATATCAAATTCATGATTGCGAATATCGAACCAGAAATTGTCAGTAAGGTTAGGCGCGAGCTGATCTGTGTAATTACTAGGTACCTACCTACTACTACTATGGTATGGTGGGTAAGAATTAGCACACTGTCAGGTATTTCCTTTTGACTGGGGACCCCTGATATAAATTTCATGGGTTTTTTAGCTACAAGCAACGCGTTGGTTTTAGGTGGGTATATGTAAGTACCTGTAAGGCTTGTTTCGACAAGTTCTCGTTGAATTAGTATGAGATTTTATCTCCACAGACTCCACTGGTACCTGACAGTATGCTAATTCTTACCCATCATACCATAGTAGGTAGTAGGTACCCATTACTACTACATGTACAGTCTATGTACCTCTGTCCACGGATGCTATGTAGCATGGGAAAATACAGGTCTAGATCGAGGCCTCCTTGTTCTTGCACATATCGATATTTATACATCTCGTCACATTTATCATATGATCTTACGTACAATTCAGAGTACTATGGCTTTTTTTATCTCCTCATTTTATAAATTTAATATTGTTCGTTATTCATACCGAGATCGTAATTCAGATATCACATTGAAAGGAAACTTTTCTTATACCGCAAATATATGTATGAAGTTATGAACACTTGGAAATTGAGATGATTGATCTCGCATGAAGGATCAGATTCCTACCTACAATACCTAGTAGCCTCAGACCCCAGGTGTAATACGTAGTACATACATAAGGATACGCTACGGTATATACATACATATCTACTAGTAGTATGTATGCTGTATGCACATACATAGTATTTGATGTACTAGACTATAATACAACCTACTACCTACTACCTACGGAGTATGTAGGTATGTATGCACGGCATACTGCGTTAGGCTGGCTGTACATAGTGTAGACCTCAAGTTAGTACCTACCTAGTATTAGTATCAGCGGGTATTTCCGCTAATTAATAGCGAAGGAATCGATTCGACTAAAACAGCCGTAGTCTTAATATGCTGTATCGTGAGTCGTATTACTACTGTGTATATTACTACTATGTAGGCAGAAAAACGTGTTAATAACATTATATCTAATGTTTGATTACGATAAGTGCAAGGTTGAATTAAATAAGGGAACGGTATTATTATTCATGTGGGAAATACCTAAGAATTGATCGCTCTCTTCTCTGATCATCGGTATCGGTACTCGTATGGATGTATTATGAAAGATTGCTTTAATTGCTGCACCAGGATATCCTAGATAATAATGTAAACCTAGTACGTATTATCATCCCCTGCCTGCCTGCTACCTAATCATCTCTATCTAATACTACAACACTATGTATGAACATTAGGTAAGCTCAAAACCTCGGGGTGCCTGGCTTTTTACATAATACTACTAGGTAGGTACAGATCAAAATGTATCAATGTATCATGTGGTGGCTGCATTTTTGTCTTCCGTCACCCATGGATCCCCTACTACTATTGATATTACTATACTATGCAGGTATGTATAAAACCTCAATGTTCAGTGAGGCTTAACAAAAGATTCTCCATATACTATAGCAAGACCACCTCCCGCCGAATCGGCTGATACGACCCCGTACCATCATCGCGTGTGCTACTTAAGTCTTAGGCATCTAACCTTATTGCACAAGCTTCCAACGTTTCTGACTTGAACTTCCGATGAGCAACATATCCGATCGATGATTAATCTCTGTATATACCTTAGGTACCTAGTAGGACCTAGGTGGTTACTCCGACTGCCTGCCTGTTAGGTACCTTCATGTATATATTGGCTACCTAGGTCCTAGGTCCTAGGTCCTACATACTTAGATGAGTGGAGGGACATTGTTGAAGTAACAAACGGTTTTGTGTCATTAGTCAGTCTCATTGTAGGGTAAAAATGGACGGTTGTATATGCAGAAAGCCTTTCTTTTACGGACAGGATGTTTGCTGTTGACCGGTAGATCTATGGCCCCTAATATCCCGTGTCAAGTCTAGGCAGGACCTCAACCTCAAGAGACACTGGACGCACCCATTGCTACACCTAATAGGTACTACTAGGTACTACTAGGTACTACTAGGTAGGTAGGTGTAGGCTTCTACATCGTTGATGTAGTTATGTGCTACTACCTAGTAGGTACGTTCATTGAAACGTGAAACAGACATTGAAGTTAATAATGGATTACAGGTACCTCATACCTACTACATATGTCATAGGTATGGCAAGTGCTCCCCGGTAGAGCGTCACTGCCTTACTTCAATGTTTCCCTTGTACTTTCTTCGGTTATCGACATCTAATATCTTACTGATTAGGATTAGGTGGCCCTGGAAAGGTAGGTCGGGATGGATATTTACCTCATCTAGGGAGAAACTTCCCAGATTGATATGTACCTTCCTAGAACCTAGGTCTGCTGAAGAATCCTATTCCTCTATCCTTTCAGGTTTCCCTTACCCTAGTTCCTGTCTCAATCACTCCTTTTTCACAACGCATCAAATCTACCAATTCGTGCTGCGTGGCGTTCTTGAGCAAGTGGCACCTAAATATTGTTCGATTTTCGTTTGAATTAGACTTCTATCAAGCTCATTCGTCATGATGAGACAGACTGCCATCATGGCGATTCTCGCCTCCAGTGGTTTCTCTAACATGGTCGCGGCAGTTAGTAGCTCAGACACTCGGTCCATGGTTTCATCTACCACAGTTGAAGAACCAGTCACTGTGACTACTACTCTCCAAAAGCGAGACGCTTACACTTGCTACGGTGTAAGCGATCCAAGTTCTCTCACAAGTAACCAGGACTAATCACGATCATCAGTCTACCAACACCTCCGTTACGGATTGCCAGAAGGTCGTGGATACCATTCTTGCCGACAAGCAGAAAGATTTCACGCTCTGGCCCAATATATGTGCCGTATGGAACCAGGGAACCTGCAAGGTTCGATTTTGTGCCCAACCATATGTGACAAGACCAGTCAATCGATCTGGAACATGGCTGGCTACATACATTACCAGCCCAATCTTGGATGGCTGCATAAGCAAAGGCAATATGGGGGTTTACGGGGATAACGAGAATCTCAATGGTCACGCGGGTACCTACCGAGTATGGGTATCTTGATGCTAGAATATGGGTTGTTCGCAAGGAGTAGGGTTGGCAGAAACTTGACGGTACCTTTCTCTTTATGTAGCTCAGATAAGAAGATGATGATGGAGGATATTGGGCTGGACCAAATGTCTATGGAGATCAGGAAGCACCCCCTATTCAGAGGCGATCCGTCAACATGTACCCAGTAGCACTTTGCTAATAATTTGGTCGTGTCTGATTATGCCTGCTTTTCACAACAATATTAAAATGATTCTTAGTCTATCCAATGATATTGGTGTATGTAAGCAGAGTGCAACTTCTGGTTGTGGAATGTATCAATGACATTCATCTTTCAATGTTTGCTAAACATCGAACCTACTAGGCACGGTTGGACGGACAAGAAGGGATATTGTCATTATTAGGTACCTTCTTATAAAAAGTTAATGTTTGTCTGTCTGGATTACATGATAATTATCTGTTCATATCATGACATGCTAGAAACATACTGTAAACCTAGGTAATACACATTGTAGTATACATTTAGATTAGGTGGAAACTGTGTTCACTCACTACTATAGAATAGATCCATTGACGCTGCATAGTTTTGGAGGCGTTTTAGGTGTTTTCAGTCCAATGTGGACTTCAGATCACAATATCTTGTCCCATTGCCTGCTATGCACGATACGTCCATTATCATGTGCACGTATGTTCCCTCTCCATGAGGACATGTACATCATCGGTGGTACATTTCGTGCTACGCTCCATGTTTGGTCACCTTGAGGAGAAAGATTTTAAAATTCCCAAGTTAGTGTTCTCAATTTATATCACCAGATCTCAGTAAGTTGTTCAAGTGGTTCCTTCCCCCTTTAGCACCCTAATGTACCACCGATTGGTTGCTATTTCCCACTGAGCAACCTTAGCAACCCTAGGAGTCACAACTGAAGTAGGAGCAAACAACATCCGGACTTCCCAGCCAAAGCCAAAGCATAACCAATATGTACTCGTAATTCACACCAAACGCGCCATTTTCAACAATTGTTGCCGTCTTTATCATCCACCAGCCAACGCCATACCAATCCATCAAGTTCATCATGGTTCTCGTCCGAACGTCTGTCTTGGCGATGGCTGTCGCCGGTCTTTTCGACCTAGCCGGCACTGCTGCCATTGTGCCGGCATACGACCATGAGATCCAAATCTCAGCTTCAACCCACAAGTGTCCTCCGGCTCAGGCTCCTCGCGCTGATATGATCCCCGATTTCAACGCCGAGCACACTAGCAAGCGCCAGAACCAGGGCGTAGTTCATCGTTGCTACAAGCCGTCGCCCATCAACGTAAGTAATGATTATTCGGCAAAAAAATACACATCTATCCGATCCATTGATGTAGATTGATGTATATTAGAGCTGTAAATTCACTAACACATCTCAGGACCCCACTCCCTCGGCCGAGGATTGCCAGGGCGCGATTACCAAGCTTCAGGCTGCTCAGGACGACATCGTGGTCAAGCTAGTTGAGGGGTGCTTCCAAATCTGGAACAACAACTGCACTGCATCAGTCTGTCCTCAGAAGGATGGCACCTCTATCATCTCCCCCTCCGTCGCCGCCCAATTCATGATCGATTCCGTCATGCCCGAGTGCATTTCTAACGGCCTCCGAGGATGGTACCTCGACCGAAGCTACGGTATCGGTGTCTACCTGACTTAAGCAGTGATTCAAGCAAGTGAATGGGTCCAGCTGAGGATGTAGGAGGGAAAGGTTGAAAAGGAGTCACTGGGCGGAGTTCTTGTTACTTCGAGGCTAGGAAATACTAGCTACAAAACGATCCTTGAACCATATCGAGGTTACAATACACGATGAGTTATGATTGATATGCTGTCCGCAAGTTTTCAATCGTGAACATGTGTTCCAAAGAACAGCAATATGATGGGGGCCTCCCCAAGAAGTTTCCTTTAGCCTTTTGATACGTACCTAATACTCACCTGTCCACCTTGCCCACTGCTATCTATTGCTACGTATCCACTGCTTGGATTTAACATCAACGTAATAAGCCCAAATCCATCCGAATATATTGTAGAAGGACATATCGACGGAAACCTCACACAAAACATATCGTACTATCTCGGTACTGTCTCGGTACTGAATCCCTATTTTTTTTGGGGGGGGGGGGGGTGATTGGTATCTGTAGTACACCTTAATGTTCTCCATCACGAGAAGATTCGCAATCGGATAGTGGCAGTCTGTAACTAGTAGGTATAGTGGTATACCCAAGCAAGAATGCGATATAATATAACTAAGTAAATTATCCACATGGCTAAGGGTAAAAGAGTAAATTATTCACATCATGAATACTGAGATCGAGATATTAATATTGACATGAGAGGTTAGAGAACTTCAAGCTTGAAAGTTTACAATACCAGGTACATCGTTCTAGAATTATTGGGAAGGCGAATTATTAGGTAACAAGTACTTCGTACCGGTACCGACGTAAGCGAAACGCCCCACATCAGGCAATGAAACCCACTCGTACTTCGTATTACGTACTGGTACTAGTATATTGGTTGTACCTTGAATTTCATACGTACCACTAGAATTACTACATGTACTGACGGTAGCTTCAACAGCTTCAACAGTTAAATACCTAAACAAGCCTTCGCAGACACCAGAGCTTTTGCAAGGACCCTACCGTAAAAAATGGTATTTACCCCTCCAATCGTGAGCTCAGAAAGTCAACGTAGGTGTATGACATGTGACAGTCTGCTCAATTGACCATATTCTAGAACAAGGACGGTTGCTACACGTATGTGCACATGCAAAGCCCCCGCGACGCCGACATGTTCGAGGACTTCTGCAAGGACAAGCTTCCCGACGACGAGATATATGTGCCGCCACACCACCAGCCCATCAACCCAGAAGACGAGGACGACGTGGTACCCGACCAGCACGCCGCCTTCGGCATACAAAAGGCTACTCAACGTAGCAAAGAGCCTGCTTGGAAAGACCTGGGCTTGGCTGAGCTCATGGGGAAAGGCCCCGCGTCGGGAAAGGTTGGAGGGGCAAGCAAAGGCGGTAGTAGCGGCTTTAAGGGGTACCAGGGACTCCCCCGGTGAAGCAACAGTAGGTTTGAATATGGGAATACGAAGTATACACACCCAACAACTCAGTATTCCACCAAGGGGGCGGTATCAGGCGCGTACGGGGGCTTCTAGGCTGAGTCGGAGTCGACATGGCGAACAGGCGTGGTATCACTTTGTTTCTAAGTCGCATGTTGAGAATGGTTTTGTTATTGTCTTGACAAAATGCCTATGATAGCCTCATCTCACTATCCCGTGATTGTCGTGCCCCCGCAAAAATGTGTGAATCTATGCGAACCCTTCCATCAACCCACCAACCCATCAACCATCCCGAACGCCATGCAATGCTAGAACGACCGCGCCTCACTCCATTTTCTTGCATCTGTCGTGATGATATTTTGAATCTATTAACCCTTGCCCAAGAACCCCTCTCTCTCCATCACCTCGGGCGCGAATTTCACCAGGAAGACGGTCCGACCGGGCCACATCTCGCCCTCCTCCTGCTTTCCGACGCTGTGCGCGGTGACCCTGGCGGGGAAGGCGGAGCCGTCGCAGACGCCCTCGACAATGCCGGCGACGTAGGCGGCGCAGTTGAGCTGGCTCATGTCCTTGGGCACGCTGATGTAGCGGTTGACGAGCGGCTCGTTGTCGATGATCATGTACTCGTCCGGCTTGACGGGGTCGCTTGACTTCTCGAGCCCGTCCGCCGCCCGCCCGAACAGGTGCTGCCACACGTTGATCTTGATGAAGTGAAGCAGTGTGATGATGTTGAGCGGCCGCGTCTGCGATCGTGGCGGCTCGCGATATAGTAGTAGGTCGAGAAGTTTGAGGCCGATCGGGTGGCCTTGCGCGTTGAGCCTGGAACGAGGGGGGTCGGGCGCGTTAGTTTTACGTCTTGCGCTGTCTGGGGGAAAGAGTGATATCCTCGGGTGAGATTGGGGAAGGGAAAAGGGAAGCGTACCGCTTTTCTAGATCCTGGATACTCTCTATCTTTTTGGATGCGTAGCCCACCATCTCGGAAAATAGGTAGGCGAAGCTAGAGCCACTAAGCTCAGCAGTCTTGGTGCGGTTGAGCGGTCGGTGGTAGATCGTCTTGCCATTTGTCGGGTACCGCAGACCTGGCTGGTCTTTGGTGTTGCCCTTGGAGGGCTGGAGATTTGACATGGTCTCGTTAGGGGTTAAGGATTAATCGTAATGTGGTGAAATGTGGTGTAGTGATGTGAGGCATGAGATAATGTTCTTAGTTACTACGTTTTATGAAATAGGATCTGCTATTTAGTGGAAGTTCGAGACCTCTAGGACCTAGGAGTACATAGTAGGTGTCCCAGTGCTCCTTCTGTAGGTGGATTAGGTTAACCTAGGTGTGGGGCTCCCCTAAATTGGGGGTATTATCGGGGTAATAGATACTACTACTCAATTACATGATTACATGAGCTATTCTAACTCAAACATTGAACTTCATAACATCATAGGCATTTTCGGTATTTTCTTGAACACGTTCCTCCGTATCATATCAATGAATAGAATTCATGAAATAGAGTATCTAAAACAGTCTGACCTCCGTTTTATCACTTCATTGGTCATATGCAAAAAAAACAACAAAAACAAAATAAACACATTAATTAGCATTGGCTGGCTATATCTATGGCTTCAGAATCCCACTGTTCCTTTGTCTATAAATTGCATCCTTCCTATTTTATACTAATCCGCCTCCCCATTTGCCCGTATTGCCCGTGTCAATATTCTAATTGTTTGCTTCACTGGAATGACCGGGTGGTGGCGACACTCCTTGAGCGTCGTGTCCCTTGAGATAGTCCTCCTTCTCACCAATCTGCTTGCCTCCGGCTTCCCACCTCCTCACCTTCTCGGCTCGTTTCTCAGCACATAGTTTCTGTAGCGCAGGCCAGTACACATCATGGTTGTACTCGAACTGCAGCTCGCCTCCCGGAAATTCTGACCAGAGCTGTTCTTTCGGCACAAATTGTGTCATGTCCTCGTTGAACTTGAGCTTCTCTCTAGTCAAAGGATCAATAAAAGGTGTTATAAGCTTGAAGAACCCCCAGACTACCCATGGAACTATGATTTCGAATTAGTAAATGATGCATGGTACATGGTACGTTATCCCATAAAAGCCCCACCATTGATAATCATCGCTCTCCCGAGCCTTTCGGGGTAATGGGTCTGGAGAATGTGTAGGACCTCGCGACCCTGGCCAATACCGGGGGCCGTATTTGTGCGGTTTTTGCCCGACTTGAAATTAATGAGCAGGCTGAGTGTCTCTTGCTGAGCTGGCATGAGCTCAATAACTCGCTCAAGCATGAAAACAAGGTGCTGAACCTGTCGAGGAGAGACGTCCGTGTTTTGGCGGCCTGGGTTTAGATAATGGCAGGGACGGCAGTTCTTGTCATAACCCAACAGGACTTGCTTCCCAGTCTCATTCTCAGGTCCGATCTGGTCCGCACTCAACTCCTCGACCCCATATTCCCTTCGCCATGCTAGGGTTTCTTGCAGACGCTTCTCTGATTCCTTCTCATGCCACTTGGTGGCTCTGAGATACCTTAGCAAACATTCCCTCGTGAGCCACATCTTCTCGTTATCAGTCAAGGGGCCGGGCTTTTCCTTGGAGGGAACCTCGGTCCAACCCTGTACTTGTTTTAGGAGCCAGTCATATTTAGTTTGCTGGTTGGCAGTGAGAGCTGGTTTTTCCGGCACGCTGCTGGTTGTAGTAGGGGTTGAGAGCGGTGTCTTGAGTACACCAGACTCGTTCTTCTCGGCGAGAATCGAGGGCTCCGCGCTCTTAGGCGCTTCTGCCACGTTTGGAGTCGACATCCCGAGACACAAACAACACAAAGAACACAAGTTGTATGTAATAAAATGGATAAAAATATATATATATATATATAAAATCAGAAATAGAAGAAGAAGAAGAGGAGCGAAGAGAATCTGCGGTGTACCTCCTTGGTTAAAGAAAGATCCATTTAGTTAATGGATATTATGAATATTGTGAATATTGGGAGGGCGGTGCTAGACTCTACCTAGTACTAGTGGAGTTTGTTGGCTTGGCCTAATGGATCTCCAGTGGGCAATCGGTGGGTCGCCCCTGGGGCCTGCAACAGATGGTATCAGCGCTAGCCCCTGCTGGAGATCTTTCCAAGTTGCTTCTGACACTGTAACTTACTTTGTACTATGTACAATACTTACTATCCATCCAGTGGTCGGGACCCCTGAACCGAAACCCGTCATAAGGCATACCTATGTATGTATGTAGATTATGTAGGTAGGTACTACAGCTGTACCTAGGTACCTACATAGTAGTTGAATAAACCACTTAACGCGAAATAATCTTTAGACGCGTCTAACTTATCCAACTTTTGAAAAAGCGCGTCTCGACTTCAAATCACATCGCTTTGGTAATAAGAGTTCGAGTTATTGATTTAGCTAAAACATAAAAACACAATGGCGGAAGCGGATTTGCGGGAGTTGAACGAGCAGTTCGGCGTGCCGAACAAGAATCTCGAACCCGATGTCGTCTCGGAGTTGCGGTCTATCATGCGAATGCATCTCTTGTCTGTCCAGGACCTATACTTCAAATGGGAGTCTTACTGCATCAAAATGGACATGGATGGAAATAGCCTGTCCGTGGAACATCTACGAGGCCTTAAACAAGACATTCAAGATGCCCTGGAACGAAGCAACCGAGCACACCAAGTTCACATCAAGACAGAGAAGCGCTCAAGTGGGACGCCACGTGCTGCTGTCAAGAATAGCGGCGATGTATATGGCATGTAAGCGGATTCATTTGCTATGTCGCTATTCTAATCAGCACGCGGACTGACATCGCATAGGCTAGAAGGAATGGTTCCCAATACCCCAGGCACGGGTAAGCTCAACAAGAGCGCCCCCAAGAGACGAAATCCGAATGAGACACCCTCCATAACGAGGGTGAAGGGTAATATTCTCAGTAGTTCGCCTGACTATAAGAACCGGAGCCCATTAAAAATAGAGAATCAGTTAGATTCTATGAATATTGTATCGTAGGTTTCGGTTCACTCCTTTTCATTCCATCCAATTCCATTTCGTATCTGTTCCGCCTTAGTTTGCTAATATATACGGTAGGGCGACTTCTTTTAACGATCGGCCTAACCCTGGTGAGGTGATAGAGATCCTGAATGAGCATCTAAACCCTCCCGGACCTGTAATAGTACCTTACGCAGAGTCGCGTATTAAACTGAATGCAGCATTTGATCTCAAGAAATTGGGCTACAAAACACTTGCCATGAAATCTTCCGAAGCATCCGAGATTTTAGATGACCGGATAGACGATTTTCTAGTCCTCGTGAGAGACCAGCTCAAGATAGACGAGAGTGAGTTTGGCAGCGCAGCCAGCCAAAGCACCACGGAAATTGTCGCCGTTGGCCGAATTGCGTCGGATTCCTCAGAGGGCAAGCTCAATGCGGCGTCACTTGTCTTGGAGACTTCAAGACGAACGGGTGGAGGCCTCAGGGCTCCCTTGAACTTGAAAAAGCTCAATGGTCGCTATCAATTCTTCCCGGGACAAATCGCTGCATTGAGAGGTATCAATTCGTCTGGCAAGGAGTTTGTCGTTCAAGAAGTGCTTGACTTACCTTTGCTTCCTAACGCCGCGTCCTCCCCAGCAGTTATCGAAGCTCATCGGGAACGACTTCGGGGTGGACCGGATGCGATGGAGTCTGACGACGAACCTGCGCCATTAAACATCATTCTCGGCTCAGGCCCTTATTCGGCTGACGATAATCTCGACTTTGAGCCTCTCCATGCCATTTGCAGCCAAGCAGCAGATACATGCGCCGATGCTCTAATCTTGACGGGACCTTTTATCGACGTTGACCATCCCTTGATTTCCACGGGCGACTTTGATCTTCCAGAAGAAGCTGGAGACCTCGATTCTGCGACGATGTCCACCGTCTTCAAGTACATGATTTCTCCGGCTTTGAACCGTCTTGTTGCATCCAACCCCACCATTACCATTCTCTTGATACCATCCGTACGTGATGTAATTGATAGACACGTATCCTGGCCACAGGACCTGATCCAGAGGAAGGACCTGGGGTTACCTAAGGCAGCACGTATAGTGGGCAACCCAATGACGCTCTTCATAAATGAGATGTTGCTTGGGGTTTCATCTCAGGATATTTTTTGGGATTTAACTCACGAAGAGCTTATTGGTAGTCGAACCGTAGAACCCAACTTTTCTTCAAGAGCACCGAAATACTTGATCGAGCAGCGACATTATTTCCCGATATTTCCTTCGGTAGACCGGAAGAAGCTCCCAAAAGCTGGCACAGAAGACGGGTTGCCTACTGGTGCTATGCTTGACTTGAGTTATCTCAAGCTTGGCGAGATGATGGAAGTGAGACCCGATGTCATGATTATACCGAGCGCTTTGCCTCCTTTTGCAAAGGTAAGAAATTCTTGAAATCATTGGCTCTTGTCATGAATATCTAAATTGACCGCTGACGCAAATCAGGTTGTGGAGAGTGTTTTGGTGATCAACCCAGGATACCTCTCGAAAAGAAGGGGTGCAGGTACATATGCTCGGATGACGTTATTTCCACCAAAGGTAACAGAGGAAGAATTGAGCAAGGGAGAGATGGTGCATCACAAGGTCTTTGAAAGGGCCAGGGTCGAGATTACGAGGATATGATTACTCCAGAAATCGCCATGTCATACTAGATCACAAATAATAAGAAATAGAAACAAGATACCTGACTGACTATTGGTCTACCCCAAATGCATGTGTTTTCGGCGAATCGCTTTATGGATGCCCCCTTGGGTCCTTAGCTAGGCGATGTGAGAGTATGAATTGGCAGATAAAAATCGTCTATCTGATATCTGTCTTTCGCCTCTTGTCACTTTCGTAGTGATCCGCATCTCGTGATGACTCCCTCTTCCTTCGGCCACCGTGGCCGTCTCGATCCAGTCTATCTCTGTCTCTGCGGTCGTCTCTGGGACGGTAACTATCGCGATCCTGACTTCGTCGTCGTTCAACCCCCCAAGGTTCTCGCGGCGCATCAGGGGCAGATTTCTTCCTATCGCCAAGGGGAATTGCGTTGGCTCCTCCTGGACCAGACCTATCTCTACCGTGATCGGATTTATATCTGTCATCAACATTATATCGATCAAAATCCTTGCCAGGTCTTGTGTCGCGGAAGTTCCCCCATTGGCCCGTATCCTCGGACTTGAGGTCCTTGTACTTAGACGCTCCTTTCTTGCCCAATTTCGTCATATCGCGAATCTGGAGCGCTTTAGGGAGGAGGTCGCGATTTTTAACATCGTCCGCGATCCGTGTGCCCATTATATCCCGGTTGGCCAATCCCTCGGCTTCTGCTTCGTCCCGATAGAATGCACCCTTGTGGTAGTATTTTTGCATATACGTCATTTTCCCCTTCAAGTCTTTTTCATCTTTCTGCTTAGCTATGAAGGCATCGTCCTCCGCTTTACGTTCCTCTTCTGTCAGGTTCCGTCGACGCTCGACTTCTTCCCTTTCCTTCTCCCGTGCTTCTATGGCTTCGCGCTCTCGTTTGATGCGTTTTAGCTCGCGCACTTTCCATGCTGCATACTCGGCCTCAGGGTCCACATCGTCTTCGGTGTCGACATCCTCTTCATCCTCGACGTTATCATTCCAATGTCCTTTCCTAGTCGCACGGGCGGCGGCATCTTTGCGCATCTGTTCTTCGACCATGTCATCCATGGCCTTCTTCCTTTTTGCCTCTTCTTCAGCTAATTTAGCGGCTTCGTCCTGCTCTTGAGTAGATGTCTTTTCCCGTTGGTTTTTAGGTACGAACTTCGGCTTTAACATCAATTGTCGTGGTGCCTCTTCTTCACTGCTCTCTTCTTCTTCTTCTTCACTGTCATCCTCGCCGCTTTCCTCTTCGCTGCCGTCTTCGTCTTCATCTTCACTTTCTTCCGTGACGAAACCTTCTTCGGCCGCTAGGCGAGCAGCTTTCACAGCCTCTACGCGTCTTATTTCAGCCTCCTGATCTTGATGTCGGCGCTCATCGAGATTGACTCTGCTGAGGTTGCTAATGATTTTTCCTGCGCTAGGTGCCTTTGGGGGTGGTGCAATTTTACGCTTGGTCTGTTGATGTTGATGTTGTTGCTCGGCTTCATCTTCGCTGGCTTCGGATTCGGATTCGGATTCAGATGATGAGACGCCTGTTGCCTTTCCTGCGCGATATCGCGTAGGTCGCGCGGGATTTGCTGTCATGCGTTTCGACTTCGTCGCGGGTGGCATTATGAGATAGTAATTATGAAGAACTATTACGGGCTTGAAAATTGTAGATGGGAATTCTTGCGTTTGACTTTCTACATACTTGTGTAGATAATAATACTGAAGAAGTTAAATACCTAAGCTTAGCTAGGGTACCTACTAAATTGTACATAGTACACTGTACAATACCTGATACCTATGTAGCACGTACTTACCCGGGCAGCCTGGTAGCTGGAGGTGGAGGCATGGTTATCGATAACAACGATAAGTGTTTTTAGTGGAGTCGATGGGTCCCCCCAAGCTACTGCTAAGGTTGGATGGATTTGGATTTCAATGGACACAAAGCACAAAAAAAATGCATGCGACTTAGCCGAGTTGATCTGAGGTATCAAATCATAATGAATCTTTATGGGAATGGGAGAATATTTCAAAACGAGAAAGACGATCGAAACTGAAAAGCGTGGGTTGCGCCTCCTTACATCGAGAATGCCTATATATATAATAGGTATCCATGACCCGACAGCCCGAATAGTGAGACGCTAAGATCACAGGATCTCGTCGTCTTGTTCTGCTACTGTAACCTCTCGGTTTTCCTGTGCGGAACTTGCGCCTATAGCTGAGGCTTTTTGGATTGTCTCTTCGATGTTCGCATCGCCCATTTCGTCGTCTAACTCAGATGCTTCCCGATCATCGTTACTATCATCTTCTTCCTCTGCCTCTTCCCGAGACTTCTTAGTCGTAGGTATTTGGTTATTGACCTCGTCCCACGTTTTTCGTCTTGTTTGTATCGTTCGAGCTTGCCCTTTGCTTTTTGTAATTTTCTGTTCCGTTCGGTCCATGATTGCGGCCGCTCGATCCTGTCCCTTCTCATATCTCCTCCGTGCTTTAGAGCTCATATTCCGACTCTTCTTCGTCTTCTTTGTGACGCCGGCTCCCTGGTGGATAGATAATATAGAAGGTCGATAATCAACTGACTCGGAAGGAGGTTGGACATTCTTGAGCGACTTATCCGTATCGATGCCTGGGGACGTAGCGCGCCTTGCGGCTCGAGAGTGAATTGAAGGACCTATGGATTATAAAGAGTTGTTAATTATTAACATAGAGCAGGTATTGAAGGAGGAAGAAATAAATTATTAGATTACCTGAATACGCACCCTTCTTTTTCTTTGCGATCCCGCCTTTGGCCATAGTCGCCGCTACTTTTTGTGTGTAGTTTGAACGATATCGAGGTTTAATCCGAATTTTTAATAGTTGGGATTTTAATTGTGATACGCGTCGCAATTCTAGGTTTGAGAATGCTGCCATAGGTATAGGTATTTTCTACTAGTAGTAGTAGAAAGTCTGCCCCGCAAAGTTATTATGTACATATCTGACAGTCTGATAACGATTTTTATGTATGTATCTCGGATGCAGGGGTAACCTGCGTACAGTGAACGAGGATTAGCGGATCTAGCCCCATATGTAGTTAGGAATCATTATGTAATTGGCACCCGGTAGGAACCTTATACTTACGTACTATGTAAGTTATAGTCCACTAAAAATAAACAGTCGCATCAGCGCATCAGCCCTGTCAACCTATTTCTTTTTCCTCCAATTATCAACGGCGAACGCCAAAACGGAACATAAGGGAATTCCATCTTTCACATCGCACACCTTCAAGAAAGACAAAAAGAGGAGGCGCGCGACATGATAACGGCTTCCTTTTGCCATGGCGGCTTTACCCTTGATTAATTTTGCGAAACTTCCACTGCTTTGTACTTGATTTCTGATAATTTGGCAACCTGATATCGGCTTTCCATCAACCGTCACATGCTCAACTGGGCCAACGCGCGATAACCTCTTTTGCAAACACCAGGATGCACTCCCATCACTTAGAGACACAACTTGACCCTCCCGGCAACTATTACCCTTATCACTCTCAAGCGACGTTGTTTGACTGGCTTCAGCGACCCGGTGTCATCGTTCCTTTGATACTTCTTTTGCTCACCATCTTCTACCAGTATCTACATTCTTCGCCTTTCTATAGACCTCGACATCCCGGAGAGCTTCTTTGGGACTTTTTAATAGCCATAATCCCTTCGAATGTACTCTATGCTCTCGACAACTGGCTTCATCCACCCGCCTTTCCGATCCCAGAGCTTCTGCGACCGCCGCGATCTCGATCATACGAGGCTAAGAGCGATATCCTTAGAAGGATATTGGGCATGGACGGGCCAGGTGGCATCATTACATCCGTTGCTGATGCTAGTAGAAGAAAACTTTCTAGTTTATCTAGCACTACTCTGATCAAACACAAAACCGATCGACCTCCCGGCCTAGGAAATTACGACAATTCCTGCTTTCAGAACAGCGTCCTCCAGGGACTATCGTCGCTGCAGTCATTTCCATCCTACCTTGCTAGAGGCCTAGAACAAGAGAAGAGCGAGGACGACACGGAATCTGGTCCAGCAACTTCCTTACGGGACCTCATTTCAAAGTTAACTGATGCTAATTATAATGGGAAGACCTTGTGGACGCCAAAGAAGCTGAAATCCTTAGATACGTGGCAGCAGCAAGATGCGCAGGAGTACTTTTCCAAGATACTAGACGAGGTGGAAAAAGAGATCGCAAAGGCAGCGAAACCGAAACGCCACCCATCCGGGCTTGAATCGATTGGCATGAGAGATGATACCGAAGATAGTCAACATAGTGACGACAGTGGATACCAGTCACTTCCAGTACCTTCCAAAGCCTCGTCGGACGCGACAGTTTTGAGAAACCCCCTCGAAGGTCTGGTAGCGCAGCGAGTCGCCTGCGTTGTATGCGGTCATTCCGATGGATTATCCTTGATCCCATTCAACTGTCTTACGCTCAGCCTCGGCCGTGAGCAAGGAGTGCACGATCTTTTTGAACGACTAGATTCCTATACAGTCCTGGAAACTATCGACGGAGTCGAATGTACCAAGTGTACACTGCTGAAGCTTCAAAAACTGTTGAAGATGCTGATTTCTCGCGGCAAGGATAATAACCAGTCCGAAGATGCCTTACAAGGATCCATTTCCCGGCTGAAAGCTGTGGAGGCTGCTCTCGAAGTGGATGATTTCGAAGAGACAACCATGCGAGACAAGTGCCAAGTGCAAAAACGAGTCAGCTCTTCCAAAACTAAACAAGTCGCCATAGCACGATCACCTCGAAGTCTTGCGATCCATATGAATCGGTCGGTATTTGACGAGAGTACGGGGCATATGTTCAAGAACCTCGCCGCGGTTCGCTTTCCAAAGACCCTTGACCTGGGCCCGTGGTGCATAGGTAGCGCTGGTGATCCGACTAATCTCGTCGGCGGCGACAAAGCTGCTTCTCTCGACACAGTCGCAAATGAGGAGCAGTGGGTTACGGACCCAATGTCATCTATGGTTTCAGGTGACTTGAACCCCTCCAAGATTAGTGGACCCATTTACGAGCTGCGCGCCGTAATAACGCACCAAGGGCGGCATGAAAATGGCCATTATGTCTGTTATCGAAAGCATCCCTGTGAGCCGTCGAAGTTGAATGATGCTCACGAAAAAGAAACCGAGTTGCCCGACGACGTAGGTGATAACGCGACTATGGACGAGAGTATGCCAGATGATGGAAAAGACAGTAAGAATGATGGTCAAGATTCTGATGGAAAGTGGTGGCGGCTGAGTGACGAAAGCGTGTGGGAAGTGCCCGAAGAGACAGTCCTAGCACAGGGTGGAGTCTTCATGCTCTTCTACGATTGTGTCGATCCACGCCCGGTTCTCGTGTCTACGAATCCACAGGAGACGGAGACGGAAGCAGATGACGGCGCCACAGCCTCTCCAATAGAGCAGAACGACGATCATACGCCAGAGATAGCCGGTGTGGAAGGAGGACTAATGAATGCTTCGACTCAGAGTAGTGGCCAACCTGGTAATATGACAACCTTCGAGCAGCTTCAGAGGCCGACTGGGGAAGTTGCCGTACTAGATGGCGTCGCTGCCGGGGTAAGCGATGGTGGTCATAAGGCGGGCGATACTCATCCCCAATATCAGAAGACAGAGGCTATATCTATATGGTCAAGTCTTATGCCTCTCTTAGTAGATGGGGAAAAGGTGGATCCTATCATTCCACTTCATCGTCCTAATTGTTAATTACTGGTGGCAATGGGGAATCTGGTCCTAGCCATGGCGGCGCCTAGGTTATCTTCTTGTGACGGCTGAATCACAATAGGGACAGTTGGGTGTATTTTAAGGGACTGCACCTTTGCATTGGGCACGGCGTTTAGTGGCATCACTCGTGGATAGTTTTTTTAAAGGCATGTGCATATGATGATAATGTGTACATCTACCTCCCATTTGACAAACAGGTGAATTAAAAAAAAGAACCATTTGTCTATGACTAATTCTGAATTGATGTGATAAAAAACCAACGAAAACAAGGTTGGCTCCTTACTCTAATATAGGTATTGTACATTATGTACCTACCAGGACCCAGGTCCTACCTAGGTCCTACCTATTGCCACTGTACTATGACCGTGCACAGACCGACACTCGAAAGGCAGAAAGGTTAGCCGATATTTATCCGATTGGCCCAAATGATGTTCTTTGATCAAAGTAAGAACATGCCGGAACATGCATGTATTGTACCTACTACCTACTACCTACTACTACCTAGTTCTTCAGCAGTTAGCCTTCGTTTCTTCATATTTTTGATCTTGCAAACATCATCTTGGAGCGACGCAGACCGAACAACCGCATACACACAATTCGACTACCACTTTGGAATCAGTTTGGATTCGGACACATAACCAAATCTTGCGTCTACCTTCCACCATAATCGCTCACCATAACCGGACATCATAATGAACGCCCCCGATCGGTTAGTGATATTTTCAAACTTTGTCATCCAATTTCACGTCGTCCCTTCCCTTATCTGTGTATCGCTAGCGGCCGCAGGGCAAGTACGATGGGAGAATGTTTCATTTTGATTCGGGAGAGAAGGAGCCCATCTCTTCTTTTCACCGCAATGGTCTACAGCAGGGCCAGCAAGCGATCTTCTGAAGTCCCAAGGTTGGGAAAGTCTACCACACTGAGAGCTTCTTACGACCTTACTACTCCCTTCAACCTCTTCAACTTCTCCAAACTTCCAGCCATCTTTGAAACAAGCAATCCCGATACCATCGGCATGCCTCTTGCAAACATGAAGGGAGATCCTCTTCGCTTGGGTAGCAAGGCCCCTGATTTCCACAGGTACCTCAGCCTGCTTATTCAAAACAAAAAGTTGCATAATTGCTGTCTTATCATCATCATCATCACTGCCGCCGTCGTCATCACCACCCTTTCTATCCTGCGCTCAAAGTCCGTCATATACATCATATATTACCTTGATATTTACCGTCAATGCATGTCAATGATAGAGATTATTATAATCGAGCCCGAACTCCATAAAAACCTCCTGGTCTTGACCAATATACGATTACAAGCTAACAGCCTCTTAGTTTTGAACTCTTCCTCCTCAATGATGGAGAGAAGAAGATCACCGAGAAGCCTTTTGCAGGTAAGGATATTTATTCAAGATGAGAAAAAAAAAAAGCTTCCTAGGTCTAACAAGTCTAGGCATGTCTAACACATCTGATTTCATCATCTTGAAAGAGGATCATACTATCGGCAACCTCCTTGCCGAGCATTTCAAGCAACATCCCCACGCGATGATGGCTGGTTACAAGGGTAGGGATCTATTGTACATTTGTGCAGAGAATGAAGTTGTTAAATCATCATAGTTGCCCATCCCAACGTTCCCGAAGTCATGATCAGGCTCCAAACCGACGGTACTATGACTCCTCGTGAATTATTCATCGAGGTGTGCAAGCAATTAGTCGCTTCCCTTGGACAGTTGGCACAGAATTTCACTCGGGAATATGAACTCCGTCGTATGGCTGGTGCTGGAGACGACCACAACTCCGGTGGCGGTGTCAATGGCAAATAAGTTCCTCGTTACTATAGCATGACATTCCCAGGCGTGGCGTTCTCACGATATATAATGGACCAAGGCATGGGCAGATACCTGGCGTTTCGGTTGAGAGTTGCTTCTAGTGCACTGTACTTCGCTTGACTATGGGTCCTTTCGATTCGTCTATAGGTAGAAATGATATATGAAATTGACCTGACTTCTAATTAGGTCATCTCTACCTTAATAATCTTGCGCCTCCAACTTGACGGTCATTGTGATTCGTGAAAACTTTTGTTACTCATAGTGACCCGATGGACCCGATGTATCTTAGGTATCCATTTATCTAATTCATTCGTCTTCCATCACCAATAACTTCCCCTAATGAAAACCAGAATTGTCCATCTGGTTCATAACCTGATTATGTCGCTACAGGGCCTTCTCCTCCCGGTATTAACTATAGTAGATTGTGAGTCTTACGCTGCCTGATGTGCCAGGCTTCGGAACGTACCATGCAAATGTTGTTGCCGTTTAGCAGTATCTTGGAGAGCTTGGTGTGATTTCCAGAGTAGTCGCTGCATGCCGTTAGACATTACTCAAACTTCCTGCTGTAAAAATATGCGCATACAATTCAGTCACATCTTCTAACACCATGTCTGACAACTGTTAGTTTGTGGCATGTAGCCATAGAGGGTTCCCAACTCTACTCACTGACGTAGTCATCGAAGCCGAGAAGGGTCCCGCTGAATTCTGACCGATTTCCTCATTAGTTACTGGGTAGTGATACCTGTTCGGAGTATCTAGATCAAGCATACCCTTGTCGCCCTTCATAATGACCCATATTCTCGAGCCGACACACTTATCGATGAGTTCTGCGACAGATGTGAGTTAAAATGTTCAGTATTTGCGTTAGCGGGAAAGAAGTTATATACCGAGAGGTAGAAGTTGGGAAGCCATCTTTGGGAGACAGAGCTTTTTTGGTGGATTGGTCTCGTTGATCTCGTTGGTAGGTGAAATAAGAAGGTCAAGTAATACACTACAGTGTAAAAGTGCTATACTTTCAATTGGGCTTAGTTCCTATTAGTAATTACTACTACGTATGTACATAGGTACTAGCGTTGGATATCCAAAATTGGTCACCTGATAATACCTAACCGTTTAACGAGTGGCGGACGCGATATTAGGTCAGGTACTTGTACCTATTCGTACACGGTATGTACTTCGTACCAGACCCCAATCCCCCCAATCCCCTCAATCCCGCTATTACTAGGTAGTGGATACTGGCCCCCTATCAGCTGCCAGTATTAGTTCAGTTCCATTATTAGTACAATACCTTCATCATTAAACTTCAACCTCGAATCGCTTTCGCAATCTTGAAACTCAAATTTAACACACCGCCACGACGCGTCTGCCTAACAATCATTGAAACTTGTACTAATCTCGATCTCACAGTCATCATGGAGCAGTGCTCTGATTCAACACTCGCTTATCACCAATGACGTCCCTTGCAGGTTCTGAGATCGTCAGCAACGCTCTGAGATCTCATAAGGCTTTGCATGCATCTTCTATTCTGTGGTTCGTCTGCCATCTAGGACCATTTATGAGAGGCCGAGGCGAGGAACTTATTGACAGTTAATCATCTTTCATAGTAGTTGGGTGGCACGAAATTCTAGAATGTCTGCAACGCTACCCAAATATCAGTTATGGCATCCTGCGCGGGGCATCTCATTCTCTCCTGTTGCCCAGTCTCAGGTCTCGGCCCCTGATGACACCCAGAATCCGAACAGAGCGGCGGCGGCTAACCAAGGCCGCTCTACAACGCCTCGCTCGGATGACTTGGCGGATTGCCTCTTATACCCAAAGTTGGAAGGTCTACCATCGTCGACGCCAAAGGGAAATGCGCCAAAATCAACCAGAGATGTACACAAGACTGCTAAGACGGTCGTTGAGGATGCAGATACCACTTCTGTAGATCAGATAGACTTGTCGCAACCTAAGATTCCAGAAGAGCCTCCTGTATCACCATTTCCATTTAAGATGTCGAATGACTTGTTCTACGCTGCGAAGAAGGCACCTGCTGGATCAACCGATTCGTTCTGGTCCTACACTCGATATCGAGGGACCTCAGATGATGGAACGGAACAGAAAGTGAAGGTGCATTATTGTCGAAGCACTCATACGATGGAGAAAGTTTGCCAGGACTTTTTTAAAGGCGAAAAAGTACTCGGTTTCGATTTAGAATGGGCCATGGATGCGACGAGGTCACATGGCTTCCGGAAAAATGTCTCGTTAATACAGCTAGCAAGTCCGAGTCGCATTGGGCTATTTCACGTCGCTCTTTTCCCTGATAAAGGCGATATAGTGGGACCCACGTTTAGAGCCATTATGGAAGATTCGAATGTCACAAAGGTCGGCGTTGCTATAAAAGGCGATGCAACTAGGTTACGGAATCACCTAAACGTCGATTCGAAGGGTTTGCTAGAGCTTAGCCATCTATATAAGCTCGTCACGTATTCTGCCGCGGGTCGAACCAGCGAAATAAACAAGAGGCTCGTGCCATTGGCGAGTCAAGTAGAGCAATACTTGCATCTACCACTATATAAGGGCCAGGATGTCCGGGCAAGTGACTGGACCAAGCCCCTGCGTATGGATCAGGTCATATGTAAGTTGTTTCATGCCTTGAAAATGTTTTGCCTAATCTCACAACGTCACAGACAGCTCGTCCGATGCGTATGCTGGATTGCAACTTTACGCCACCCTTGAGCATCATCGAAAGCAGCTCGATCCTTGTCCGCCAATGCCGTATCATGCGGAGCTGAACCGTCCCATTCGCCTAGCGGATGACGTACTGTTGGCAATCGACGAAGATCCGATAGTAGATGCGGCTGAAGAAACGGAACTAGAAGCCGCAGCAGCCTCTAAACCCAAAAGAACTTCGTCCAAAGCACCAACAGGCTCGAAAGACTCCCGTATCGAGATCGCTGAAGACCGTGCTGCTCGTTACAGGGCCGCCCACCCTAATGCGCAGGCAAATTTTGTACAGCTTCGCGCATACTTCATGTGGCACGAACAGGGACTCGACCCTCAGTCGATAGCGGCGCTGTTACGGGACCCTCCCCTAAAACTGGGTACAGTTGTCGGCCATATATTTGCGGCGATAGAAGCCGAGAACATGCCCGTAGATGCGGAGAGATTGGGCATAGAACTTTTGAGTGCAAAACTTGCGGAAATGTTGCAAACACGATTCCCTTATATTGCTAAACTCATCTCGAGTCAGGGTTCGTGACGTCCCTTTCGGGTTTACGAAAGTCCTCGCTATTTTAAATAGAGGGCCTTGGCGTCTCTCTGGTTTGCCTCGGATTGAGTATCTGAGAAGCCGGGTAGATATTTACAATGACGGATACTCAACGATCTGAGGCTATTCATTCAACCATCCGGCGTTTGTTGATTCTCGAGATATATGAAACTTCGGAGGGCATAACCTCACTTCGTTGTATATAAGGGCACAGCTGTAACTGGTGCACTGCATATTATAATACCATTGCTAAGCGATGAATTGGCGACAACTAAATACCCTGCTCTACTATATTGTTAGTATCCGTTGTGATATGTGTCGGCTAGAAACATGCGATTTTAATACAATGATTAGGTTTGATGTACTTGATAGTGCGTGCTCAATAGTTTCTTAGACGGGGCCTACCGCAAACTGATCGTGTTCATCTATTATATATATACAAGGAGACGTCATAATCACAAATCCCCATTCGCATCATATTTGCAAGGCAGCGGTCCAATGTAGTAGACATATAGACCAGACCCTGATCCAAACGGGTATATATTCACCAAGCCTTAGTTTTCTCTATACTTAACTCAATCCACTCTTCCCCATTCCACATCGTCCCGACTCACTCCGAATTAGCACTTTTGCTAATCTGCCGCCAGCAGGTCCCTACCTGCATTAACCTGCACCATCTTATCCTCGCCAGCGCTCACAATCCCCCAGCTCTTATCCCACGCCACCCCAAACACCTTAGCCCCGCGGCCCGGCACATCACTTTTGCTCTTCTGCCCCTTCTGGCTCTCCCGCTCGATCACGTATACGGCCTCGCTGACGCTGCCGCCGCCCTCGGCTCGCGTGCCCGCGCGCACGCTTCGCAGGTCCCAGATCCGACAAGTGCCGTCGTGGGACCCGGATACGAGGCTATACTCGTTGTCGGGGGACGCGCTCAGAGCGCCAACCATGTTCCGGTGTCCGCGCAACGTCATGACGGACGTGGTGGCCGCGTCGGCGCGCGGGTCCGCGAGCGTGATGTGGCGCGCTGAGGTGCCTGCCGCGAGGAGCCCGCGCTTGAGCCAGGCGAGCGAGAGGAGCGGGTGGGAGGTCGTGATCACATTTTCCGTCTTAGACGTCGTGAGGTCGAGTGTGCGGATCGTGTGGTCTTGCGACGCGGAATACGCTACCGTGGGGTCGGTTGGGGAGAAGATGGCGGCGGAGGCGGGGGACGTGTGAGGTTGTAGGAGAGAGAGGGGACCGCGTTGCGGCGCGGTGGAGGGGACGAGCTTGCGCTTTTTGGAGGTCGTGGTGGTGCCGGGGAGGAGGGAGGAAGGGGCTGCGGGCGCGGAGGTCTTGGAGGTTGTCCAGAGGCCGATGCTGCCGTCGCTCGAGGCACTAAGGATGCGGCCTGTCGGGCCGTGGACATCGAGGGATTCGATACATGTTTTGTGGCCGTATAATTCGAGCGAAGGTTTCAGGGTGCCGGAAAAGTGGTCATCTGCTTCAGTATACTTCCATATTCGAACGGTGCGGTCGAGGCCGGCTGATGCGATTATAGATGTGGACAAGAATTTGGCGGATTTAATTGTGGCACTGTGGCCACCTAAGCTGCCGGAAGGCGATGTTGCGATCACATTTCCCGCGTTATTCCATATCCTTAACAGACCGTCGTAAGATGCGGATAAAATCCTGTCCTGACCCGTGGAAAACTTATCGGCGCTCCATATGCCCGCGCGCGAGCTCTCCGACAAGACATCGATATCGCTCACCCAATCATCGTGCTCGAAGCCAGCCTGGTAAACGGGTGGTATCAGGCTGCGCACGTACTGCAATGTGACCGTACTCTCGGCGGACAGGCCATTGGCCTTGAGGTAGTCTTCGAGCGAAGTCCGTAGGAAGGCACCATTTATGAGGAAGTCGAAGGGGATGGGGGATGGGGTGTTGAGCATAGATTCGGAGTTCAGGACGCGCGACAGGCCATACCGCTTTATGTCTGAGGGGACGAGCAATTGTGTCTTGCCTTCTGGGAGTTGTAAATCCGGCGATGTCGTCGTGAAATTGACCTTGATCAGCTGGGGCTCGAGAGCCCCGGTCTGGGGTGCGGACGTATCCATGCCCTTTTTGGGTATTATTATGTGTGGCGCTTCGGAGTTGGAACAAAATAGCAAGTAAAATAGATCGAATGAAGCAATACCGTAGAAACCCGTTTCAATGGCATGTCCTACCTAGGTCCTATGTTGTCGATTGTTAGGATAGGATTTTCGATTTTCGGTTTTGCGAGTTGACCTTAGGAACTTTTTTTCTTATCGATAGCATTGGATATCATAAAAAACCCATAATCATACTAATAACTTTATAATTCACACTGTAGCCGTACCCCGCGATACAGGGGTATTGGCCAATCATGGTAACCGTAGTGTGGGTTAAGCCATTTAGTACGTACACTAGTAAAAAGATACCTAAGGATAAGACGGCCACCAGCCACGATCAATTAACGCCAAAACGCGTCTTCGGTCCTTGTGAACGCGTCTTTTCAGTATTCTCTTTCGAAATTATATCCCGCTCGGCTTTTTCATTTCTTAGCTCTAACAAGCATGCCGGTGATGTTGTTTCTCAATGTCTTCTCTAGATGATATCCCTGGAAATATGCTCCGGAAGCCTTCGTATGTTTAATTAACTCTGTTCACTATATACGGCGATACTAACTATTCACAGGGGCAAGCCGGAAGAAGAGCTTGCAAGAGCGCCTTCGAACTACAAGCCGATGCACTCTTTTAGGCTTGATAAGGACAAACCATATAAACAGCAATTTGCCGACATGTACTTCCTAAGACTCACCAAGATCAAGCCTGCTGTTGAGCAACTAGCATTTGAGGCGTGGGATGGCAAAGTCATCCAAGATACGCCTGTGAAACAAGCCGAGCGGGTACTTGATATTCGACAGGGCGAGCTATGTTGGGTTGTTGGCACCGTCTATATGGATATGCCCCTAAAACCTAATATTCTCGATGACGTCTCTAAGGATGTATGTATTCAACTTGTCGAGTATCTCATCTTAACCTGTCTAATCTTTCATAGCGATGGCTTTCAGCGCCTATCTCGAATAAGAAGTACTGCTCATATGATGGCTCAGACGCCATCATGCTTGAGGACGAATCTGGTCGCGTGCGCCTTGTAGGAGACCTATTAAACTCGGTCATTCTAGTCACTGGTTGCATCGTGGCTGTCATGGGCACCGAGAATTCTAATGGCGAATTAGAGGTGATTGACCTAAAATTTCCAGACTTACCCCCGCAACCGGATCGCTGGGCCTTATCTGATCCTCCGGCCATGGAAAACGACATGAAAGGGAAGGAAGGCAAGCTGAAAGGCGAAGATATTGACATGGCTGACATCAAACCCAAAGGCAGCGGAGGCAAAATTGCAATTGTATCCGGCCTCGGGTTTTCTGGTAGTGACGCATCACATGCCATCGAGTTGAATCTGCTGCTGGAATATTTGCTGGGAGAGTCTCTAGACCCAGCCACACAACAAGAACTATCACAGATAAGCCGGTTGATTATCGCCGGAAACTCAATATCACTAGAAGACAGGGCCCCAACAGACGAGGACTTGACCGAGAAAAAGGCACAAAAGAAGTATGGGTATGATAGCAGCTCGTATAACGCCCTCCCATCGCAACTTCTGGACGAGTTTCTTTCGACATTGTTGCCAACAATGCCTATCACCTTATTACCCGGTGCGCAGGACCCTGCGAACGCTAGTTATCCACAACAACCGATCCATCCGGCCATGTTCCCCCACTCCAGGCCATATACAGCACAACCAACGTCGTCGGAAGTAGGTTGGTTTGACACAGTGACAAATCCGTGGGAGGGAGAGATCGAAGGATGGAGGATTCTAGGAACCGGTGGCCAGAATGTGGACGATGTTTTCAAATATGTGGACAGCAATGACCGTCTGGGCATGATGGAAGCTATGTGTAGATGGCGATGCTGTGCCCCAACAGCGCCCGATACTCTCTGTAAGTCAACTACCCCAACCACTATCCTGCCTTGCTAATGCCACCAGGGAGCTATCCATTTCAGGATGATGACCCGTTCGTTATGCAGACATGCCCGCACCTCTACTTGGTCGGTTGCCAGCCCGAATTCGGTACCACAGTAATCAAGGGGCCAGATGATCAAGTTGTCCGACTCATCGCTGTGCCGTCTTTTTCAGCCACGCGAGAACTGGCTTTGGTAGATTCAGAGACTTTGGACGTCACGAAAATCAAAATAGTGGCAGCCTAGAGCGTTACTGCTGAAATGACTAGGCGAGGTAGAGATTATCACGGAAGTTGAAGGGACTGGCAAAAGAGACATTACTACCAACACATGTGCAGAAACAATCAAAGGCCAGGACTCAAATCCTAGGACCTAGGCTAAACCAACTCCATCAGAGGGTCGTAATAATCCCTAAAGTTCGTATTTGAGAACTCGGTGAATGATATTGGGGAGAGGTCTCAACGGCCTTCATAGCTTCATAGCTGGAAAAACTTCCAAGGTTACTACGATACCCACGATACACTGTGAGGTAGAGTGGTTGTGTGTATAAGGAAAAAAAGTCACAAGGTTAGCCATATACCTTCAAAATTTAGTGAAAAAAAATGAAGTTGTATCTGGAAATGTGCTCCGTCTATTAATTCTTGTGAGTTAGTTACATACGAAGTAGTAGTTGTCCCTTTTTTCAAAGTTTAAAAATGACTGCTTAGGTCCTAGGTTGTTCCATATTATTGCTTGCATAAAATGCATAAGATAGTAGATTCAAGTTTAACTGATATTCAACCATAAAGTACCACTGACAGCAGCTGCCAGATTAAAGTTTCCCAACCAGTCACAGACTTCCGATGTGTACCCCACAAATCTTTCCTGCCTCCCGCAGCTAAAAAATCAATTTAGAACCAAACATCCCGCTCATCTGCAAGTCAACCCCCTGTAGCACTTCCGTTCGATCCTTTTAGCGCCTAAATTTTTATCGCAATTTCTACTCCGTACCCTTTCTTTATCATCAACCGTCCATCAACCGTCATTCATCATCCATTATCCATAATTCACACTTCTACCTCATGCTCAGCCTACAAGATGGAGTTGGACGTGGATATTGAAGAATTAATTGATGAACTCTTAACTGAGATCGCCTTCTCTGGGGCTAAAGGTGAGTTTAAACTGATGATCCACCTAGCGACGAGCGACGTATAGTCGAAGCTCACCTTTTCTCTAGGATGTTCCGTCTCTGCCCTATTGAGGAAGATAGGTTCTTTCTATAACAATGGTCAGGATACCACCGGAGGACCTTCCGAATCACAACGCAGCGAAGTGGACAAGTCTGGTGGCGTCAACGGCAACTCTGTCGTTTCCAACCATGACTCTTCTGTCCAAAAAGATGATCACCCTTATGACCTTTCTGTCTGCTCGGTGATTTGGAATTGGCTAGTAGCAAGATCTGATGTCTCCGTGGGTCCCGAGAGAAGATTTAATCATCTCTTATTAGATGATATCCTAGCTCTCCCGGAGGAGAAAGATCCCGAGCCTTCTGCGGACAATGTTAAATCAGCTGATGAACAAGCCTCCACTCCTGCAAAGGACAAGGGACGTTCTTCGAAGGTCACGCGAGACCAACAAGAACCTACACAAGCTACCAGACCTCGCCTTCATGTCTCCGAGGAACGACAATGGAACACTCTTGCTGGTCATGGTCCAGATAACAAGAGGATACCCTTATTTGAATGGAAGGCGCTTGTTGACATTGCGTCCTCAAGGGAAAACGGTATCCTTCAAGGAGATCTTGTTCGGTTGACTGGCCAAGATAAGCGCTCTCTTCCCACACGAACCGACGCCCTAGCAAGAAAGGGCTATATTATTAAACAGTCTATAATTCTCCGCGGATGTCGATCTAGCAAGTTATGGCTTGCAAAGTTTTCTGAGAGCGCGAAGCAAGGTCGAGATGGTCTTAACTTCGACAAGGTCGATTTGACGAAAGAGACTTTGACTAAAGACCTGGCCCCGGTCCCGTTTAGTGTTTGTTGGAATGGCGAAAGACTCGACTATATAGCCATTGCGCAAGCCTTCAACGCCGTTCTTAAAGCATGGGGGATTATGCGGTACTGCGATATGCGAACCAAGTTGGACGCCAAAGGCGTACCCCAAATGAGAGCATTAGCAAAGACATCCCGATGGTTCACGAACATAGGAGCAGCGACATTTGTCGCTGCACGTTTTGCCAACGGCCAGAGACTTTTCAAAGACTGTGTCAAGTTCATTAGAGAGCCGACAGCTGAAGAATGGAGAGTCTTTCGGACTACTCCAAGTGCTCACATTAAAGCACCCTCTGCACGTCTGGGGAAAAGAGGCCAAGCATCTCGGGCTAGATATAACAAAAGTAAGGGTGCGCAACCCGGCCCTCATTCACAGGCGAAAACGAGGAGGATTCCCAAGAATGAACAGCCACCGGAACCCGCGAGTCACGAATTAATACCTTCATTATGGAGTCCATATGAACCAATGGTAAATACAGCATTTAAGATCATCGAGCGAGCTGGCACAAATGGCTCTTCAAATGCCAAAGTCGGCCGTAGCACGTTGGGACATAACTATCGCAAATATACTGCTGCACTCACCGCCGTGTTGTCGCAGCCTAACTCACAACCTGACTACCTACAACATCTGGACGTTATCTCACAGCTGACTCGCTTGGGGAAGACAATGACCTACCAGTTTTTCTCTGCTAATAACAAGGCCGGAGATCCTTCTACGAGCCTTGAAACAGAGGATGGAACTCGAATGCAGGAGGCTGAGGCAGCCGACCCAGCCCGTAAAGACATACCGCAACAAAAAACCCCGGTTGCACCATTAAGCAAACCCGAATTCTCACAGATTCTGGTATCGAAGTTTGCGAAAGCGCCTACATCCTCACTCTACCATATCAACCGAACTGTGCGAAAATCAACCCCCAAGTGGGGTGGGAAACGGAAAAGGGTCATGGTAGAAGAGCTTAGTAGAGAGGAAAGTGCAGGTGTTCAGGAACCTCCTACTAAGATGCCTCGGTTAGAGGAGCCTTCACTGATAGATGAAGGGGATGATGAGGAAAGGCCCACAGATGACCACGAAATGATAATTGAGCCCGAGATAGCTCCTACGACAGAGCCCCAACAGCAGTCCCATGTTGCGGAAATATCATCTCCCTCCGTCCCCCCTCTGCCGCCTCGTCCTCCTCGATCGCCTGGTGTTTACCGTGAGCTGGACAACACGTTAGACCCTCCTGGAAAGAAGGGTAGACGAAAGAAGTCGCTTGTTCTCGCATTCAGACATGATGCACTTAAGGACCCTTCTTTTCTAGAGCGCCGTGCGGGTTACAAAGATGGCTCGGTATTGCAGATAGGACCTACAGGCCCTGCAGATTCAAGCCAAGTCGAGTCCCAACCTGTGGATCAAGGCGGTTCTACAGCAATACCAGAAGCAGTATCCACACAGCCAAAACGAAAGGTAGGGCGTGGTGGCAAATTCGACTTTCGGTGTGACAAGTGCGGCAGTAGCTGGAAGAATTCTAACGGTTTGGAATATCATCTCACCAAATCTCGATCTTCTTGCAATCCTACGTACGTTGCGCCAGCTATTCCGCCACCCAAGCCTCCCCGGCAACTCCCGAAGCCTAAGCCTGTACCTGAACCCGAATCATCAAATATACCCAACCAGAGTAAAGGTCGAACCAGGACTTCGTTACGGCAACAGAGCTTAGATCGCAACGAAACACAAGATAGCTCCGACGTTGGAGGCCGTCGCATTTTGCCCTCTAAACGTGCTCGTCCTAGTGAGATCCTCACATCGGACCAATCTGTCGAGGACTCCTCTGCATCTAAATCTATCAGAGGCTCCGTTATCTTGCAGGACTTAGAGGCTTACAATATTATTGATCATCGAAGACGCCGAGGGAATAGCGGCCAGGTCGCATCGCGTAGCGTATTAAGTGCGGTTTCTCAAGTACGACAGGCAAGCCACACAGCGCCACGGACAAAAAATAAGAGAAACTCAGGGACCAATGAAAGAGGCGTCATACCTGATCTCAACGCAGAACAAGAAGAGACTGGCCATGGGGCGAAGCCTGGTTCAGATGCATCTCCGTCAAAACCTAAGGTGCTCGAAGGGATAGAAAAAGTCGCACAAGTCCCAGCCAACAATCATTCTGCCATTGAAAATACTACGGGAGATGGAGCAGGTATCACGACAGCTATCAATCAACTAAGCAAAGATACTCGATCCGATCAGACGTCTGCCCCAAAGAAAATTCCAAAGCGATCGAACCCTACTGTAGGGACGTTACGCAGGGAGCGTACCAATCACATTATCCAACATTTACTTGAGAACAATGATGGTATCTTTCCCGGCCAACGGTCTGTATACCAAGCCATGGTGTCTATTTGGGCAAAAAGACATCGTGACATAGAACCTCCTGACTGGAAGGTTTGCCAAAATGTGGTGAACAGGATGGAGAAAGCTGGCACGCTGATACAAATGCACTTCTGTTTCCTCAATGAAAAAGGAAAGCTTGAGGAATGCGTCGTGCTTGGGAAAACTACCCCTGGGCAGAAGACTGACGTACCAAAACTAGCCGCCGAGCCCAAAGTAGTCGCCATGAAAAATAAGATGCGGGAGATGTTTCCAGAACCGTATATTCCGGAATCATTTTCGTTGTCACAAGAAGAGGATGAACTATTTGGCGCAATTGGATCGCGACGTAAAGACGCCTCTCCATCAAATAATGCTCAAAACCAACCACACCAGTCAAGCATTGTGGAAGTTGATGAGGGTATGACTGGCATTACTGAAGATGTTGAGGTTCTGCAGTACCCAGCACATGTCACGGTCAATGGAAAGAGACCAGCAGAAGATGGAACGATAGACAACCCCACCGTCAAACGAGCCCGTACTGACGCCTCTATGACTCATAAACCTCTGAGCGCTTCCAAACCCGTAAATCGACGCGACCGGCGTGACCACCGTGAGTATTGGGAAGCTGGGAAAATTGCAAAGTACATCTGGCAGCAGAGCCAGATCGAGAAATGGGGACAGAAAACTGCCTGTCTCCAAGACTTTTCAACCGGGACGTGGTCGGTCTTGCCCCAAGGGACTACCTCATCACAGTTTGATATCAACATGGTCTTATCTTCAGAGCGGCGGCACCGTAATAAGCCGAAGATCGCTGGGAAGGCTTCAAGGCCGAAAGCTACGAAACCTTTTGATTCAGCTATGTGGGACCGTAGATATTCGGGCAGTGGGGACGAATTGGTCATCAACGACATATTGGAACATCCAGAATTAGTGGGAGCGGATCGGTTCGTTAAGCCGTCAATTTCTACATCATTCATACCCGATGATTCAGTGTCAGAGGATGAAGACGAAGACACCATTATGATTGATGCTCGACATGATAGTATAGTAGAAGAGGACCCGAATGCTATATCAAATGGGGCTGGCACGAACTTCGCGAGGCGTAAAGCGATCCGGGATAAGGGACCAGGCTATTGGCCTTTGTTGCCATCCAGCTTTTTCGAGGAGAACTCGAGCTTCGTATTGTCTGGAGACATGCCAAGCATGAAGTGGTTCATACGGGAAAATTTGCCGCAATGCGCAGGTGACATTATCAAAACATTCCGAGGAAAGTTCCAGTTCAACTCTTGGGCAGATCCCTTATACGGGAAATTCTTGAGAGAGGTGAGCATTATCGAGGAATGGGAGAAATCCCCCGATGGATCTCGATTGCTGCTGCACGGATCAATTACACCTGACTTCGACTGTATATTCGTGTCTTTGTCTCCTGATATATCGAGAGCAAATATGGAACCTGTTACTCATACTCTCGAATGGCCTCGCACAACTCAGTATACTGCGGACAATATTCCAGATGACATCAAGAACTCCTCACCCGACGACGAAAACGTTGGTGTGTCACTACCTCTTCCCCGCAATAGGGGTAGGCCAAAGAAGGATTCGAACGGCAACCCAACCAAGAGAACATACAGACCGAGAGCGCCCAGAACACCGAAGAAGGTTCAAGCAGAGATACTACCCCGAGTAGAAATACAATACAAAACGAGACAGTTTGGACCGATTCCTATCTTACACCGTGGACGCGTCAACAGACCGGCTCCCAACGAAGATAAGCTTGGTCTTAACGGAGAGACCAATCTAATAGCTGCGTTTGTCGTCTTCCAAACTCTTCTAGGGGGAGTGGAGAAGAAAGTGGATATTGGTTTAATCCTGAAGACTTTCCCTCAGTACTCTCACTCGTTCTTGAGAAAGTTCTGGCCCAGGGCTAGCAAGGAACGCAAGACGTACATCGATGCATTGACCAAAAAGTTTCAATCATCCTTCATCGAGGCATATGAGAAAGGAGAGGTTAAGCCCCTTAATTACGACGACCTCGAATCATACGACTGGAGATCGTTAGTCATTTGGGCGACCAAACTCGAGACCCATGAGAAAGTAAAACTTCCCAATTCCCGTCGTGCTTTGCAAAGAACAAATTGGCTGGAAGACCAAGCCAATGAGATTCGAGATTGGAGAGACACGTGGTATCGGAGCTTGGCTTCTGTATACGCTCGAGTCGCAGCAACCGCCAGCAACCCAGTTTGCATTCCGCTTAGCTGTGCAGTGACGGCGGAAGAAGCACTTATCAGCCGCGCAAGATCGTGGGTTCGGGCTTTGTGCGTTACCCCAATAACGCGTGCCAAGATGCCCGAAGAAATACGTGCGAAGCTCTTAAAATTGATTGGTAGAGACGAGGACGGAGCGAACAAGTTACTCAAGAAGGTTGTCGATCAACTTACGTCGGAACGAATAGCTGCCAGAAGTAAGGGCAAGATATTCGGTCAGGCTTTAAGATTGCACGGCGTCTTTTCGAAGCAACTTGAGAAAGCCGCCACAGTTGAAAAGTTTTACCAGGCTGTCAGTTTCAAAACATCGCTCGACCAAACCTTTCGCAACAGGGGCGAGTTCGATGTGCCATATCTTGCTAACGATGGTACGATTATGGCAACTATTAACCTCCAAGCCCACGGTCGTATCCGAATAGAATCTATTGAAGCCCCCCACATCCCTTTTGGTTTCGAGCCGAAAAACTATGATGGTAGAACATTCCCGAAGAGCTACTACCACTTCAAGGTAAAATTATTGCCTACGGAGACTTATGTTTTTGACGAGGATCTGCCCGTCCTCGAACAAGTAATGGACATGGAGCCACCAACGGAAGGGCCCCGAGAAGAGATCCCTCTCTGGGTCGACTTCTTCGGAAATCTCAATAAGGGCCGATGGATCACGTATCTCGGCATGATGGTTCTGGGGATGGCGACCAAGGGGCCTTTGACGGAGGAGACCGCAAGCGTGCTTATGAAGCCGTTTGTGGAGCCGTTCGAAGCGAAGCTGATCATGGATTGGACCGATAAGCTAGGAATCTTGCAACGCGTCGATTCGGATAAGAGTGCGACAGTGAGCGAATGGTGGTGGTTAGTCGTAGGGAAGTTGGCGCAAGGATATCGCCAGGAACAGGAAGCCCAGGCAGCCCAAGAAGTCCAGGCAGTTCAAGAAGCCCAGGCGGCTCAGGCGGCTCATGCCCTTGGATTGGCTGGCTAGGAATTGCAATTTATCATACGTTGAATCGTACATGAGAAGTATGGTACGGTGCGGATACCGGACATAGTGAGGCGTTCAGGAGTTTGAGATATCCCATGGGTTTTATTGCAAGGTCTTGCTTTTCGTTTTCGACACTCGGCAAAATTGAACATAATAGACGATATCCATAGTACCGCTATCAGGAACTACCAATCACTTGGTAGACCGTGATTTCTTGAATCCGTTTTCTAAAATGATTCCATTCAGTGAAGGTTTCTCATGTAGCTTCTACACCGCATACCGTCATTTCGTTACTATTATGTATTGCTCATATCCAGTAGTCTATAAACCATGTGGCTCATGAGATAGTCATGCCTAAGGAGTCCACAGCGGGTCGGCCCTATCTCAGAGGTCTTAGTGCTGAAAACCTAACGCACAAGCTATGGATAGATATTTTTGTCATATAATGTTTGATTCTATGATGAGTTTCCACCGGGCTTGAATCCGAGACGGCGATACAGGGTGCTTTCGTTGGTGGCAGGACAATATGTTGTGGTGTGTAGGCTAGGATCTATGTAAGAACAACGACATCCGTGTAAACGGCGGTTCGATCTCGTCAAGCGCCATGATATTTACTATTTGATGTCTTCTAGTTGAAGTGTTAAAACATCCGAAGTACATTTGCCATACGGGAAGGCGAGGGCTCGATTTATCATCTCATCTCATTTTCATTCATGCTTGCTGTATGTATCCTATACTCATCTGATGTTGCTAGCGCACCCGATAGTCGAGTGATGAGATGCTAGTAACAAGCATATTCGATAACGAAATGCTAGTTTGTAGTAGGCTTATAATCTAATTGAAGTCTTGGTATCAATCCCCACGATGGCGAACCATTCAAAACCAACAGTGACGCCTGTACCCAGCCAGTAGCAACGCCAAATCCCAATGCCCACTCTTAATGATCAATGATCAACGATCGAACTCAGCTCAAAAATACCTTCAGGACCATGGCAATCAACATGATCATCAGCGATATGATGGCATAGTCGATCCATGGAGGTACACCCGTATCTGGGCTCGTCCGCGTCGTAACTGGAGTCGATGCTCCCTGGCCTACAGGATCCAGCAACGGCGTTCGGCCCGTAGGTGCCGGCACTCCCTGCGCCGGTTGAGCCGCTCGCGGTAGAGCGGTAGTGGGTGTAGGCCGCAGAACCTCGTGATCAGGTACCGTCTGAACAAAGCCTTCCGCCAACTCTGCGCTCTCCGCATCTTCCTTCGCACCGTCTTCGCTAGCGGCTTTTGCTCTCTCCATCTCGTCGCGAAAGCCCATCTTCAGCTCGGCGGGCACCTCTACTTCTTTTCTGTCCTTGCCGTCATTCTCGGCGTCGAGCTCCTTACATCGATCCTCGCACTCGGCGATGATCTCGCCGTTCGTCTTGCCGCACGTCGCGCACCGCCATGAACTGCTTTCCGAAGCGAGCTTGCGCCGCACGGCGTCGCTTGTGTCCAAGCCGCCGAGCTGGCCGCGTGCATCGGTCTCCATGAATGAGCGTAGCGCGACGAGGGCTGTGCGGACACCCCATGCCGGCTGCCACGTCTCCTCGTGGTGTCCGGAAATACTGAGGCAGATCTCGCGGTTGGCTTCGAAGCGACCGCTTGGGGTTGTGAAGCGGAAGGATGGAGGACGCAGGGGGTAGGTTGGAGGAAGGACGATACGGCCGTGGTAGAGGCCGTCGGCGAAGGAGGAGTTAGGGGGCCCGCGTAGGGTGAAGTGCCATTCGAAGAGATCGGATTCGAGAGGAGCGGCTGTGTAATCTGGTGATGGGGAGTTGGAGAGCTCGGCGGCTTCTTTTACTGTTGGTTTTTGAGTGGTTTTGTTAGTCTATTGAGAACTATGGGATGGAAAAGTAGACTATGAGATGGGTGGAAGCCTACGTATACGCCGGATGGTGGGGGATTTAGTGTTGAACTTGGGAGTGGCCATGTTGGCTTGGCTTGGCTTGGTTGGGTTCGGTTTGGTGGTGCTGTAGTAATTCGCGATGGGTCTGAATTATTGGCGGGGTAGTTGATGGGGTTGATGGAAGTTGATCATGATGAGATATGATGAGATATGAGATGAGATGAGATGAGAGGTAAATGAGGTAGAAGGTAATCTTAGCAAACTGATTGGTGTAGCATATGAAGGATTGCGGTGTAGGTTTCTACTTCAGAATCGAATGATAGTGACACAAGTATGTAAGAGATTCCTTATGTTGTAGGAGAGTCGAGAGTCGAGAGTCTAGAGTCGAGACAAGGCCAGGCTGTCTTGATGTATGAATGTGATGCGACACGGCTGCACGGTAACGGGCCTGTGACAGGTATTACCTCAAACAGCCCTGGAGCTTAGGTAATATTAGTACTTAATAGTAGTACTTAATAGCCGCATACGTAAGCAGCTCTCTCCAATGACGACAACTAGACCACGTGATTACAAGTGAAAGTTCCCCTTCCCCTTTCTCCTTTCTCCTCTTCCTTCCTTCTATCTAATATATCTATCACTAGAGAGTATTAATACTCCTCGATCTTGTCCATTTATTTGACTTCACCAGGCTTTCGTTCTTGTCAGTCCCCGATACTTCATGACACTGCAAGAAAAAGTTCCTTTATCATTTGCAAGAATTATTCTTAACTGTGACGCCGAACCTTCATGAATATCAGTTTATTGGTAGTTTCTTAGCGAATACGCACAATTGTCCCTCTATAGTGTGGTATTTCCAGGTGTTATCCCGTCTCATGAAACCAAGCATACTACCTAGTAGGTACGAAGACGTTTGTGTTGGGTAATTTCCAATCTATACCCAGGTCAATACCCGACTCGGGCATATTTTCCCCTTAAGCCACACTTTCAATGAGTTAGTGTTCATATAATAAAACTACCTAATCGCCCCTATGATGGGTAGGAGCGAGCTATCTCAAACCTAACCTTGGAACCTTGGAAATCCCCGTGTCCATTTACTTGGTATGATTAGCAATACATTCAAGGAAACTACAACTGCATTCAGATACTAGAACTCAGGCAATAGAATACGGATCAGATCTATTTTAGAAGGTGCAATTGAAATGGCAGGTTATTTAGATTTTAAAAGGTGACACAGCCTTTCTTCCATGCCTAGTAGTTTCCTCGCATAGGTAGTACGTTTCTCATACTACCCTAATCCTAGGACCTAGGACCTAGGTTAGGTAGGGTTTTGACTGGAAAGCGCGAAATTTCATTTCTCCATTCATTCCATTCCCATAAACTTCCGAGAAATGCACAACATTTTCGATAACATCTTCTTCAGTTATTCCCCCAGGATCTACGGCCGCGTTCATACACAGTCTGCCAACTCAGTCCTTCAGCCAACCACTCGCCCTTTCTCTTTAATAGGTCTTCGGTTAACCGTCCTCTCATCAGAGAACAATGTCGGCTCGACTTAACCCTTCTTACACTCCTCCTATGCTGCGCTGCCCTAAATGTAATTCTACATTCCACAATAACAACCTTCTTCGCACCCACCAACACCATGCTGGCCACCTGCCTTGTGGCTCATGCGAGGCATCTTTCCATACAATTCAGGCCTTGCTCATCCATCGCAGGGATGTAGGTCTCCCCTTTTCTCGTTACTCTTACAATCCCCCGACTCACTCTCGCTTCATATAGGATCATAAAGCCATCCAGGATCTAACTTGCCCCGGCTGCTCCAGGAGCTTCACAGCTACTGGCCAATGGGTTCATCATATTGAGTCAGGCCAATGTGGTAGGATATTCCCCTCGGACTTATTTCAGGGGGTTGCCAAGGTGATGGATATTATTACGAAGAACTTGGCGAAGACTCGGCTCCAAAGCGAAGATTATGTTGACTTCTCCGGCCCGTCCCACATCCGCGATGTTTGGGGTGATGAGTGGGCGGACTCACAGAGCTTCGATGTCCGGAAAAATCCCGGCAAATTCCCAAGGGTTGGGAAACACGAATACTATCACGGAGATTCAAAAGAGCCCAACCTGCTCACTGGCGATGGCGCCAATGACCTTGCGCAAAAGCCGGGGAATGCCTGGGCTCAAAAGAAAAACCTTTTTCCAGAGAACGACAAGAAGCTAGTTGCAACGCCAGCACCTCAACCATATGTCCTAAAGAAACCGGAGGAGCCCGCTTCCTCAGGCCGGCCCACGGGAGAACGTATTCTTGATCCCCACCACAAAGACTTCAACGTAGCTGTATTCTGGAACCCTATTCTGGAAACTTACACGTGCCCTCATAGGACTTGCAAGTGAGTCTCGATCGTGTTATGTGTTGAATGGCATCGATGTAGCATGTCTCACGTTCCCATAGATCCAAATTTAATCGCTCGAACGGACTAATCTCACATCTCAAGTCCTCCGTACATTCCGGGATCCGGTTTAATTGCCCGGGCTGCAGAGTTGCGTACACATCCATCTTCGCGTGGGTTCAGCACGTTGAAACCGTCAGTTTATCTAAGTGTCGCCTTAGAAACTCGCGCGAAATTTATGGATATGCATTAAAAGAAATAACCCATGGTGCTCTAGATATCGATACACTCTGCGAGCTTCCTAACTCCACAGCAAAGGTGAAGGTGGTAGAAGAGTGGGCCAAGGGAAAAGAACCGCCCAAGAAAGGTTTCGTTCCTGGTACAAACGAATATGCCAATGCTAAGCAAGCTGAGGCGTCCAAGGACCGTCGAGAGAATGCGTCTTAGACGGGGGACCAGAGCGAGTTACACAATGCGATATTTGCGTTGATCGACTGAGGTATGGTGGTTTCGTCAATTGTTATTGCTGAGGTTCAACATAGCTGGTTTAGTGACTGGTGGCCTATTTACCGATTTATGTGTGGTTCGGATTCTTCGTGCTCTGGCAGCTTCTTCATTTCGCTTAGAACAAAGGGTGTCCAAGATGATGGTGCTTATTAATAGTTCGCCTCAGAGATTTGTCCTAGATAGCTAATTCATTCGATGCATTTCCCCAATTTTTGCATCCCGTATGATGATCCTCAAGTTGGTATTTGAAGCCTATTAATAATTAGGTAATATGCTTATGTAAAGCCATGTATTTACTACATATAAAGCGACAACAAAATAACACGGGAATACCAGATATGTGTGTTATTTAGCCAACAAGCTAACATGGAAGTATCCCATGTTTTAATGGATGTTCAATTTATCCATGAGTAGATCGGATTATAATTGGATTGTCCGCATCTCACTCTAGGCAATTCAGCCGCCTGGGCTCAGGGTGTAGAGCTTATTGCTAAGGTAGCTCTGGGGGTATCCCGCCTTCATGATGGCATGATTAGGTCGATACAACTTCTAAAATTTCAATATGTCTTTTTTACCCCGAAAGAATTAATAGAACATCTATTTACCTCAAAAAGCCTCACTGGTCTAGAGCGTTTGGTGGTTTTTCAGTGGATTCCTAGATTAAGTCTCTTTTCAGGAATATTGACGTCGATTTTATTAATGCAGTAGTAGCCAGGTTCTCCGCCTTCTCCATCTTTAGAATAAAGTGTGATTGAACCCTGCATATTGCTATATTGTCCAGTCGGCTGGTGATCGTCACTCCTGTGAAGGGGTCCGGCAAATACAACAACCTGCGCGGGCGGAATCCTTCTTACCGGATCGCCACCATGGCAATGGCGGGGGTTGACTTGGACCGGGTGTGTTATATATAACATCTATGTTTGAACACCACCTCACACCAATCTAGGACTTACTGCTGTTTCTTACCCTCGTACAACGATCATGCACTCGTGCGTAGCAGCAGCAGCAGCAACGGTAACGGCGTGGTTTCTCATAGGCGGGGCGGTGGCGCAAGGTATAGGGAATGTCGAGACGCACCCTAGGCTTACGACGGAGAAGTGTACGATCAAGGACGGTTGCGTCAGGCAAAATACTTCCATCGTACTCGACGCGAGTTTCCACGGTCTGAGACAAGTGAACGGCACAGGTAGCTGCGGAGGATACGGCGGTGGGTTGAGCGAGGAACTATGTCCGAACCACGAAGCGTGCGCGAAGAACTGCGTCTTCGATGGCGCGGATTACGAAGGTAACGGCGTGATGACGAACGGAAGTGCCCTGACGCTGAGTATGTACACCCAACGCGACGGCAACGTAACCTCGGTGAGCCCGCGCGTGTATCTTCTCGATGAGGACGAAGAGAACTATGAAGTACTGTTCTTGAAACATGGGGAGATTAGCTTCGATGTGGATGTGTCGAAGCTGGTCTGTGGCATGAACGGCGCGCTGTACCTGACGGAGATGAACAGCACGGGAGCCCGCAGCGCTCTCAACCCGGCAGGAGCACGGTACGGGACTGGCTACTGTGATGCGCAGTGTCCGGAATTGCCGTTTATTAATGGAGTGGTGAGTTTTCGCGACGATAGTTTACTTACCTTCTTACCTACCTATTACTACCTCTTCATTCGATGTCATCGTTTTGAAATTTATATAAGCTTACGTAATCGACAGGCAAACATGGACTCGAGAGGATCGTGCTGTAACGAGATGGACATCTGGGAAGCCAACTCGCTAGCCTCGGCATTCACGGCACACCCCTGCGGCAACCCGGGCGTCTTTGAATGCAAAGGAGACCAATGCGGTAGCCTCGGCGTGTGCGAGAAATCGGGATGCGAGTACAACACGTGGAAGCTAGGAAATACATCATACTACGGACCCAATCAGCCGAGCACGAATGCGAACGCGACTAAGTTCACGGTAGACACGACGCGCCCGTTCACGGTAACGACCCAGTTCTTCACATCGGACAACCCGTCGCCGATCAGCAATGGTGCACTGAACGAGGTACGGAGGTTGTACGTGCAAGACGGCGTTGTGATCGAGAACGCGTACGTAACGGACCCGATGATGCCGCCAGGAGACTCGCTGCGCATGTCTCATTGTCAGGCCAGCGGCGCCCTGTTCGAGGACCTAGGCGGCTTGACGACGACGGGCCACGCGCTGGACCGCGGAATGGTGCTCGCGTTTAGTATCTGGAATGATGGGAAGCAGTTTATGAATTGGCTGGACGCAGGAAAGGCGGGACCGTGTACGTTGCAGGAAGGGAATCCGGAGGTGATCAAGGCGCAGAGTCCCGGAACAGCGGTGACGTTCAGGAATATTAGGTGGGGGGAGCTTGGGAGCACTTATGGGAACGGGACGATGGCTATTAAATAGGTGATGAGAGAGCGTTGATGAGAATGTTGATGAGATGGGGGATATGGAATATGGGATATGGGATAAGGGGATGAGATGAGATGAAATTTAAACTCTGGGAATTATGAAAGTGTCATTACTCATAGTTTATTCTCATCCTATTATATACTGATGACATAAATTGTGAAACCCGAACTCTTGAGTTTGAGTCTTAAAGACTTACATAACGGTTTAACCTGAGCGCATGTTGATTATATAAGCAACTGATCTATTGATAACTCAGCCACAAGCCAAGGATCTAAGCCACGATCTCCATCCGTAGAACCCTTGAGAACCCTTGTCTCTTTCGTCTCTTTGGCCTCTTTCGTCTCTTGTCACGTCAGCTTTCTGCGTTTTCTGGTCGGAAAGGTTGGAACCTGTTCCAAGTCAGGGGATAATAATAAGGATCTGACTAATCCAACTAATCCGACTAAATCCGACTGTTCTTTCATGTTATCAACAATATTTTGTTTCAACGATGTGATGTGATGCTTGCTTTTTTACGTGACAGAAATTTGTCAATTTCCTTTCGCTATTTTAATCCTCCTATCCCATGCATTCGTCCCCGTCCGAATCATCCTCATCCTTGTCCTCGTCCTGATCCTCCGTCTTTCCATTTTCTACCTAATGGATAGAACCTCGTCGCCTTCACTACGATCACCATCACCAAATATGGCTCGTAGATGGGCTAGGAGGTTCGAGCGCTATTGTTGCAACTGCCTCACTTATTTCCCTCTGGCTTTCGTATACAGTCTTACTACGTGGGCAGTATGGGTTGTCGTTAGTATAGGATCAAGCGCAACACAAAAGCCAGGTTGGATAGGTCCGTTAACCCGACTTTCTTGTGTCTATTTCTACGAGCTTATGCGACAGCCGCAACGATCTCTAGACTAAACTCCAAACTACAACTTACAAACTACAAACTACAAACTATAAAAAAACCGAAGCTGACGTGTAACCCATAGGCACAAAATCTTCCATCGGCGGCGTCTTTCTCTACGTCATGCTCAACTGGTGCTATACCACCGCCGTCTTCACCAGCCCTGGCAGCACTACCAATTCTACCGGCTACTCGAGTCTACCCACCAACAACCCTCCACAAGCCACCTCCTTCACCGTCAAGTCTAATGGCGAAATGCGCTTCTGCAAGAAATGTCAGGCCCGGAAGCCCGACCGTGCGCATCACTGCTCCACCTGTCGGCGCTGCGTGCTTAAGATGGATCATCACTGTCCCTGGCTAGCCACTTGTATTGGACTGCGCAACCACAAGGCTTTTCTGCTGTTCCTCATATACACCACCGTTTTCTGCTTCTACAGTTTCGCCGTCTCCGGGTCCTGGGTCTACGACGAAATGCTGACCCAGACCCAGTATAATAATACCTTAATGCCAGTGAATTTCATTATGCTAGCCGTCGTATCCGGAATCATCGGCTTGGTTGTCGGCGCCTTCACAAGCTGGCACATACTACTCGCGAGCCGCAACCAAACCACGATCGAGTGCCTCGAAAAGACCCGTTACCTCAGCCCGCTGCGGAAGACGCTACAGCATCAGTTCGTCGCGCAACACAACGGCGAAGGCATCCAGCTTCCGAGATACGGCCAGCAGTTATTGGACATCCACGCGAATGCGCTACCAGGAGTCACGAGACCCGAGGAAGGAGAGATAAGAACGAGCGCGGACGGACATAGCGCGCCCCAACAGCTATCATACGAGGATATGGAACGTGTCCGAGCCCAGAAGCGATACGAGGAATACATGGACGAGCAAGATTCCGAGAAGTTGCCCAACGCTTTCGACCTCGGTGCTAAGCGGAATCTGTTGCATCTATTCGGCCCCACTCCGGGACTCTGGTTCCTCCCTATCATCAATACCACCGGTGACGGATGGAGCTGGGAGGCCAACCCGAAGTGGATTGCTGCGCGTGATAGGATCGCGATGGAAAGAGATGAGCAAAGACGGAGGGAACGAGCCGCTGGGTGGGGCGATCCTGATCCTTCGTTTGTCCCTGTTACTACCACCTTCGCGCGACCAAACGGAGCTGGAGCTACGAGGAATTATATCGGAGCACCAAGCCCAAAGTCCCAGCGACCCGGTGATGGTGGCCGGCGCACTCCGTCGAAAGCCGACCGTATCCTTGGCCGGGACCCGAACTTATACGCTGATCAACCGGCAGGCTCGATGTCGATGCGGACATTGAACAAGCAGGGTATGGACATCGAGAACGAGTTCGACGACAGTAGCGAGGACGAATATGAGGAGGACCCGGAGACCAAGGCGTTAAATTTGGTTACGAATGGCGGATGGGCAAAGAGCGGTGCTAGCGGACTGCTGAAGCCATCCCCGAGGAACGGAAATACTAGACGATTTACGCCGCCGAAGAATACCCCGAAACAGCAAACTCATAGCGAAGACGACGAAGTAGACTGAGTGAGCTTAACAGGCGCTAGACCAGCCTATGAAAACTGTAGCGGATAGGGATCGGGGCAGGGGATGAAAGGTCGGGGGATTTGGAACGGGATGGATAACTTCAACTTGGTATTATGCGTTGCGTTGTGTCTGGTGTTTTTGCTTGGGGACATATCATTGCATGGCTTGGGCGTTTTGAGTTTTCCAACAGGGTGTATCACATATCATTTCAAGGTCTATTTTGTGGTCGCCATCGATTGTGGTATTCGGCCTGGTGTTGTCGTATTGTTCTTCGGGGCCAAAAGAATTTGTATAATGGAGCTGACCCTCGTGTTGATTAGGAAACGAGGACGTATGGGTGTAAATGAATTTATGGTGATTCTTTCGTATACTAATGTTTGATTTCGTGGCTGTGGTGTATTTTGGGATACGAACCTCGGGCAGATGCGTATGAGGTTTATGCTTCTGTGCAATTATGATTGTGTGGTGAGTACGAACACTGGGGAGGTCATCAAACAGGACATATGTCGTACTCACGAACTAGGTAGCACTTCCAACGGCATCCGCCCAAGATGCCCAAAGGCTACGTCGAAGGTTATAGTATCCTACGATGAATCTCAATTAAGTCTAGGAATCGCAATTGAGGCTCCGATTAGGGGACATCGAAAAACTAGCAAAATTCAACAGGACAATTAGGTACTCTAGACTAGTAGATTAGGTATGTATGTTTCATTCCGCTACGATTCGTATGATCTATCTTATTTCGGCGACCTGAAGACTACGACCGTCCCATGGAATTTCCAAGGTTGCTAGGAAAAGTAGCGCGCCCTCGGTATGAGCCCTTACATCTTATCCCCTTCAACGAAGACTAAGGTTCTTTCACTAATCCTAGAGTCTAGAGTCGTTGATTACTGGCGTCAGATGCTGACAAGAGAAGAGGAAATCACTCGATCCATCTTCTGGCTCCCCAATTGCCAGTTCAGCTATGAGATAACCCTCTGCTGCTGGTTGTTGCTCGTACCAAGCTGATTGTGGATCTCCCATAGCCAAGCAAGAATATCTCATTATCGATCTAGGACAACTTCTTAGGAAATGGCCTAGGCGAACGCATCGTCAAATTTGTCGACCACCCCGAAACTAACACGTAGAGGTCAATACGCAACCATCCTTCTACACGGACGATTCTTAGTCGGCGCGTCCCAGACGCGCCGTTACGCGTAGAAGGCGGCGGGATAACTCTCAAGTGAGAGACGAATGATAGATCACTCTATCGAGGAGATGTTCTCTAGAGCATCACCGCCTGCAAGCGTCCATCTACCTCGACTGCTAGAGTGGAATCTGAGCTTCGTGCTCTGATTTAGTCGCTCACATTGGCTCTTCAGTAAATAGGAAACAACTCGATGGGTAAGGTTATTTGAGTTGTTTCGGAGCTTGCGAGGTGCTCTTCCAATGGCACGGGGTCTAGTAGGTGTAGACCTCGATCGTTGAGTCCTTGAGCTGATTCCTTCTCCATTGTGCTTGCGCCCATCGAATATTCAGGCACTTTGCTTGTTGCAGTTGATGAACCCGATACTACTGCATCCATCTTTTACGGTTTTGCTGTAACCCGTCCTCGAATATACATACCTAGGTAGTTAGCTAGCTGATTTTTCAATAGCTTCAAAATCGAGCTGAGACTTAGCGAAGGGGGCAAGGTCTTCATTTAGCATGGGTAATGGGAAGCCGTTTCGTTGGCTCTATCTCGGGAATCTTCTGCCTGACGGAGAGGTGCTACCAATTATGGGAGGCACTTCCAAGACTATTGACATAGTCAAGGTCCCTAGGTACACAGCGTAAGTCCTGAATAAGGGACATATCTTTGCGGAAACCTGGTTTTTTATTATAAAAAAGTCTGTTGTCCCCTTTATTTCAATTTGTTATCTGAATACCTCTATTGACTTACTGAACGGAAAGTTCTGTGGTTCGGGGTCATGTCGATGTGCTTGGCATGGCTTCCGATGTATGTGTTTGATATTCCTGGTTCGGTGGATTCTATGATCTGTCTTAGTCTCACATCGTTGAGAGCGACATGGAGTAGCCTCAGAAGTGAAGTGAGAGAAGGGGACTAAGTTTGTTCTTTGTGTCGACTCTACATTTGTAAGTAGGTAGATGGAGATTAACAAAGGCATTTAACCTCTTCGAATAGGTACCTACTCATATAACGTGCTCATGTCAACAGGAAGTTGTGATTACCTATGGTATTCGGATTACTCTCTCACATTACGCTTATAGAAACCTGATAGAAATCTAATAGAAACCTTCCTAGTCCTCATCGTTCCTGAGATGCTTTGAGAAAGTTTGAATATTATGTATAAACTCACCATGTGTTCCTAGACAACAGTCATTGTTGCAGCGAGTTTCATCCCTTAGCTGAGCTGTTCTCGGTTATCTCTACTAATACATCCAGCGTATGGCCTTGAAACTCGCCACGCACGGTCACCTACCTACTGCGTAGGCGAATTCCTAAACACCCAATCCACAGAATCGTGATGATTTCATAAGAGAGACAATTCTGTGTCTCGCGGTTTTGTGTGGTATGACTTATTCGTTTAGAGATTTCCGCGGTTACGTAACTAGAAATTCACACGGAACATTCCTAGCTAATTACATAACTACTGCGTAAGGATGCGTATCATGATTATGATCCTCCTAGTATTCGCTTAGCGGCCGTTGGTGTGCGAGAATGGGAAAGATTTGTAGAGAGTTCGTCGTTGCTCGTGTGTCTTTTTGCCTACCGGCTATGTCGGGATCATCTTAGCAATCACCAAGGGCTCCTGTCGCTGCCTGTCGCCGAATAGAGAACATTCTTTGCATTTTTTGTTTGGAAATCCGTGCGGGTTTTTAGACAAGTTGCGATGTACAAGCGTTGCCCGAACAAGCCGGTTGGGGTTCTCGCCGCTTCAGTTGATGCATGTAGGCTGATTTTGAGGTTTGTTGGAGTAGCAAGCCGTCGATTTCATGGGGTTGGTCAGAGGGTAAGGGCACGGGTATGGGTACCGGGGGTATGGGCGCGGGTACGGGCACGGGTCTGGTCTCAGCAGGGGTCTCTCCTATGGTCCTCCCATGGTCCTCCTATACTTACCAAGCTGGGAAAAAATATGTGAAGAGAATCTGACGACGAAAAAGGACCAAGACATAGATTCATCTGTCTGATCTGGATATATCTTAGCTACCTAGGTTTGATGCCTACTAGGTAACTGAAGTTTCCTATCTTGCTCGGGGATATTTGGACATCTTGGACATCTTGGTACCTGTCTACTATTATTTCGTACACATAATAATACCTAGTAGGAATACTCGAAATAGCAGCAATACTTGGGATACCTGAGGTACCTGGAATACCTGCGATTTGTCGTCTCCAACTTTGTCAAAACATTGACCCCTGTGACCACCATAATGACGCGGTCCCAACATCTCAGCATCGTGAAAACGGTACCGGATTGACGAATAATGCTTGCTAAGGAGGCCGCCTCGATCTATTAAAATTGTCAGACGTGAAAAGTTATGACTCACGTACCTTCGACTTATCCTCTAATGGTAGAGATAGGTAGATTTTCGCTCATGATCACCACGCCCGTCCCTCCATCGGCAGGGTTCCCGGTCGTCTCTCATTGGGAGCCATCACAGATCGACAGACGGGTTGTTGAGATTCGTGCCGCCTGTGCCACCGGAGAGTTTTCACGCAGGATCATGCTGTGCGTAGGTGGCTTTTACGCTTAGTAACATCACCCTGACCACTTTCCATCTCCCACTTCGACCAATTAGTATTCGAACCAAGTTAGAAAAGAAAAGAGGGAGAGGACGGCGAGAGGGGGAAAGGGGAAAAAAGCAAAAAATGGCATTTGTACAGTTGCAATGGAGATTACATGGGATCTCCAAATCCCGAGGTTTAATCCCATCCCATACCATAGTCTCATAACCGCCGGTAGCGAAAAATCGCACGAGTTACTGTACCATGACCATAACCATGACCGTGACGACTGAGGACCGCGAAGACGAGGGGTTGACAAAAAAGAGGCTTGCATATACGTATGTATAATACCATGAGGTACTTATGTGCGAGCTGGGTTTCTTCGAGTTGTTTGGCTCATTCATTCCATCAATCCATCGAATCCATGACAATGACCGCAAAAGTACCCGGTTTCTCCCAACTAGGTACCTTGGACTTATTTGCATTCTCCAGCCCCCGGCGACTAGTGTCGTACGTCAAATGGACCCCGAGGATCGCCAACCCGTACCCATACTAGGCTCTTATTATGCCGTCCTGGAGTTGCAGTTTTTGCACTTCCTCCACGCTCCACGCTGATAGGGTCTCCAAAGTAACGCCGATGCGGAGCAACCACACGGGAAGGCATGGGATGGGGTAAGGATCAGGATTCGATTTCAGTGTCAGTGTCAGTGTCAAGGTCAAGGTCAAGGTCATGGTCATGATCATGGTCAGGGGGAGATCAGGACATCAAATACCTACCAACCAGACAGACAGCCAGACAACTTTCATGCACCTCATTTTCGTACATGTAGGTCAAATAAGATCCTGCAACGCTAGGTCATGTATATTGTCATCCGTCGTCATCCCGCACAAAGCAAAAGCCGCATACTAGCTGATAATAGCTGGTGGTACCTAGTGGCTAAAACTACTAGTTCCTAGCCCTCAGCTGCTAGTCATGTATGTGCTACCCATGACTGATCGATCATGCAGCTCCTTTCCGCGGATGGGCAGATGTAACAGCTCCAACAGCTCCAACAGCAAGCCGTCAAAGCACGCCAGCCAGCCACGCGACGCAATAGCGCGAACTCTTGTGTAATAGTTGTAAACCATACCTCTCGTTTAAACTTCTACCCCCGCGTCCCAAGCGCTCACGTCATCCTCGCCAACGCCAGGGGAGAAGCCCGTAGCGTGGCTGTATGGAAAGGGGAAACCCGTTCGGGTGAGAGGGTGTAGGGGTGTGAAGTAACAGGCGATGGAAAAACTCTGGGACGCATCAACGGGCTGCAGGACCCGACAGCATGGTACGGTAGCTCACGAGGGTTTTGCAGGGCTGGGATCGTGCGCCATTGGCTCGCCCGCCTGTTCGTAAGCGGCTCGTCATCACGCAACCCGCATGCGCAGCCCTGGCCCTGTCTATCCAGTGGGATGGGACGAGGGAGGAAGGAGGGGGGGTCAACACGACGGGGGGAGGCCCGTAAGCCCGCGTCCCCTACCCAATGAGGTAAGGGAGCAAGGCTCGTTTGGGTAAGAAGGAGTGTGATGAGAGCGCAGCGCAGTAGCTGTAAGTGTAGGTGTAGGTTCTTTGCTCCTGCATTGCATGAAGCAGAAGCAGAAGCAGAAGCAGAAGCAGAAGCAAGAAGCAAGAAGCAGTATCACCAGCACTACCAGCACCGCCAGCCAGGCGTAGCTCTTTTGCATCTCTTGCATCTCTCTACATGGTACTCAAAGTAGACAGGTACCTATTACCTAGGTACCTAATGTCCAGTATGGAGTAGAGAGAGCTTCTTTTTCGGTTGGGTTGCAGCCAAGCACGGTTCTTTTCTTTTTTTTCTTTTTTTTTTCTGTTCCTCTTTCTCCCTCTCACCCCTTGTCTTTCCTCCTGCTCGCTTCCACTGGTATGTATTATGAGATTTCTCCGGCTGCTTTAGTTGCTAAAGGTGATCCAGAAAGCTGAAATCGCCAAAACGCCATTTATTTCCCGTTTTGCTTCTGCCCCCCTGTCCGCCCCAGTTGCTCTTCTTCGTTACCACCCCCTTCCAAAAAATGTATTTCTTAATCCACCCTTTCCCACGTTGGGCAGTATAATACGATGCAGATAATCCGTCCGCCGCCCAAAGTTACCTAGGACCTAGGTCCAAGGTGTCTAAGGCCGCCGACCGTAATCGTTCCGTTCTAGGTATCGTACACACCCACCTCGCCCACCTCTACGCGTATCCGCTCCCAGTCCGCACCATCCGTATCTTCCTACAGGGGCGGTGAGTAATGCCTGGTTTCCCTGAAGAGATTTCCTCGTAGCCTCCGGGCGTCAGCAACTGGAAGGCTGAGCTGACGGTCGACTTACTGACTTTACCGTATTGAGAGCGCTCGCCCGGCAATAACGCCGTCGGTACATGCTAATTCGCGCCTCAACTAACCAAGACGCCTACGCGTCATGCATTTCCACGGGAAGCAGCTAGAGCAGAATGCGTCGCCTTGCTTTTTCTTCCTTTTTCTATGGAGAATCATAAATGCCGTGAGCATATTGATAATGATAATGGTAATATCCCGCAGTTCGGGCGGCCTACCTAGTATGGATGGCAGATATACATACATAGATAGTATAGGGCTACCTAGACGTCAGATCATATCATGTCGACGGAGCTACCAGGTTCGCTTGCGATCGGCACGAGACGGTACGTTGTAGCTATTGTCCTGGGGTTACATGTCAGACCAGACGTTGCATAGGTACATACCTAGGTAGGCGTGCCTATACATACCTAATACACCTACGTACACGCCTAGCATCGCCTCCATAGAACACAACACGCGTTGCTAGGTCCCGGGGATGGGGTTCGCTAGGAAGGAAAATAAAATAGTAAAATAATAAAATAAAACAAAATAAAATAAAATAGGTCAGAGGCTGAACCTGGAACAGCTACTCCGTACAGGATCAATCCATTCCCGAAAGCTCGAATCCGAGCGCACCAAGTCCACGGTCTCGGCAAGCCGGTCACATATGCTGGCATTTCTGCTTTGGGTCTTTGGTTACCATTAGATAAGCAGCCATGTTTGGAGCTCTGTACCATATCTCGCTTCGAATTGGTGGCCTGCAGTGAGTAAGCAACGATATCTATACATAATTGGAGTTGGTCTTGCTTGGTGATCTGTCGATAATTAGCTATCACATATGGAACCTGATGGTTGACGGAAGCAGTTAGGTCACATATGGTCATGGAGACACGCAAGGGAAACCGGAAAACGAGAAGGCTTGTGTAATGCGGAATCGCTTATTGGATTCAGTACTAGTGTGCAGCGTGAGCCACCAGGTATTGTTTATCTGAGTTCATGCAAATGCGAGCCGACATGCCTATGCTAGTAAAAGAGGAACCCTGCTGGGGAAGAAATGGTGTGTTGAAGTGAAAGCTTGATGCATATCGTCGAGATATCAAGAACCGCCCGCGACCAAACCCCAACCATATGCGAGCCCAGTGAGATGATTTTTTATGACTTTCACCCGAATCTGACTGATCCTTCTTGTGCTGCTGCTCAATCGCGACCCTGCGCCTTCAGCTTGCACCTTAAGCCCCTGCTCGTAAAAGCGAATGCAAATGTGAAAAGCCCAAGTAAATGCTTTGAATAATGTCCTCATCGCTAAGAAATTCGTGATGTAACCCCCATTGCCAGTAAACACCGTAACCCTTCCATATGCCACCGTCCCATGGAAACAAATGAAATAATTTTTTTGTCATTTCCCAAATCTATCAATGTTACCCTTAAACACCGATGATATGCCTTGCCCGCCGTCCCTGTGTGCTTCCTATGTGTCGCTCTTGGGGAGCACTAGTAGTGAATAATTGGTATCGAACGCCCCCCGAAGAAGTATAATGCATGAAAACAATCCGTTGAAAAATCGCGTATAGCCGTGCTGCGCCGTCTCCCTTTTGACAGTATGATCCGACGCGGTGGGTATTTGCTACAGATTCAAACCAGGTGAGGGAAATCATCGCGGCTCGGCTGTTAACTGAAATAAAAGATGTACTGGTACATGGTGATCCGTGATAGAATCCGAGTGAATGCCGGCGTACGAATCAAATAAAGGGATGCTGCGACGAGTCTGAGTAGCCACCATCGATGCTGCTCTTTTCAAAGCTGGACTTCGTGCTATTAGCGGTTGATCTGTTGAACACGTTTCGACCGATGTTTTTCAACTTGCCGACGGCCTCGCCACCATTATTTTCGCGGGCCTTCGGTACGTAGACGCTGGTGGCCGGTTCTACTTTGATGTGGCAGAATAAGGTCGAGAATAGATATTGATCCCCATTAGAATCTAATAATGGCAATGTTCGATAACCTTGCTTTAGACCGGTGAGCTTGGCCGTGTAAGTCGCAATGGTGGTATTTCGACCGGTGTTTTCGCCGTCGTTAGAAAGTTTGACACTGAACCTAACAAAGACTAGCTCAGGATATTTGGTTGTGACGACGAATTTAGCATCGTGGTTGAACTCGGGATTGAAACCGTTCTCTTTCACAACGCCCGTGACCGACTTGAGCGGGGTATCCCCTAGGATGGAAACACCGGCCATGCTGTCGTGCTTGTCCCGTTTATCATTGGTGTGAAATATCTCAATTTCGACGTACGGATCCAAGGTGCGGTTAGAAGACAGGGATGACGGGCGAATAAGTTGTTGCGCCGAGATGACCTTGATATGAAAGGTCATATTTTGACGTTCTAGTTTGCCGTCGGCCCCTGGGGGTAAGCCGCCAGGGAGAATTCGTATCTCGCGCATCGACTCTGGCTTCAGGACGTAACCTGACTGATCAGTGCCACCGTCAAACATAGCCTGGTTTAGCTGCATGCCGAGATCGAAGGTCTGCCAGTTGAGCGCAGCCATTTGCACACCTCTTCGCCAATACATCATGGGATTGAAGTTGTCAGAAGACAGACGAGAGTACTGGGGATATACGCGCATCATGTAGCGCATATTGTGACGCGACAAGGCCAGCTTCGAATCCGATGCTTTGGAATGCTTCCTAAATGTGCCTTCCATAAAGGACAAAATATGGTTGCTCTTCTTGCATTCAGCCGAATCGAAACCGTGAAATTTTATGCCGCTACAATATACGCCTAGCTCGCCTAAGCTCTTGACTATCTTACTTGTTCGTCGCTTCCCGCGCTTCTCTTCCTCGCTGTCGCATTCGCTCGTACTGCTGCTAACAGTGTCGTGTACCTGGCCTTCGTTAATAGTGTCAACGCGCTCGCCGGCTACGCCACGTCGGGGAGGCCTCGCAGTGGGGCCTAATAGCGGGCTTGACAAATATCGAGCCGGGATTGGGGCATTGTCGGCAGAAACCGGCTTCGTAAAAGGAGATGTCAAGCTATTCCCACGCCGACGACCAGCCGTGGGTTCTCCACCAGTGCGCTGCGGCTCAGGGTTCTGATGCGTACCCTTGACCTTAATTAAGATCCGGTCTTTAAGTTCCGAAGGTGTCGGGAGCGTCGTTGAGGAGGGGTCCAGTGGCTCCGTGACGAGTCGTGGGCCGAAGATGTCTCTCATGATTTCTGCCATCACCTCTTGCTGCGGAGCGCCGCAGTGGACTTCAAGCGAAACCCAGAGTGGATAACGACTGGCGAAGAATGCATATTTATTGACAGTGTTGATGACTTCGCGAAACGAAATAGCGTTCGTCATGGCGTATCCGTGCTTAACTATCGGTTGACCGTCTGACCCGTCCCAACAGTCAATCTCGACACTACGACAACCTCTGACGAGGGTCGAGATGTAGCCTTCGATGGAAGCGACGTCTGCGATTTGACGGCCGACTAGGTAGGTGTTGTGAGAGCTGGAGATGAAGTATTCGTTGAAAGGTCGGTCGAGAGAGTAGTCAGAAGGCGACGTACGTACAAGCGCGCAGTTGTCCTTGGATGTAAGATAGGATACGAGCGCGTACTCGTTCATCGTAGTTGAGTCCCTGTCATAGCGCTGATAAGTCGTCTCTGTTCCTTGTTTCCCGCCCCGACGAGCATAGCGAATGAATCGGTTCTCCCACAAGTTAGGATTGCTATCGACATCTTCGCCTTGTTCGTCCCGCAGGAACTTTAGGAATTGCGGAAAGGTAATGCCCCTCTCTGGCTCTGAGGCCAAGCTCAGATACACTTTTCGAATATCTTCCCTCCGTTTCATTTCACGGACAAACGCTTGGAATTCGGAGAAGTTAAGCTGGCCGCATCTAGTCTGGTCAGCAATATTGAACTTTCTACGCAGTTCTTTCTGGGCCATGTGTATGTGGAGATTCCTGCAAACACGTTCGACACCAGGGAAATCCATCTTCTCTTCACCAGGGGAGTGCTGTCGGTTTTCGAACTGTTTGGTCATCTCGCCGTTCCAATATCCACGGATGGCGCTATCGTTAAATGCCATGAGCGAAGCCATGTGTACCTCCCGATGCTTTGATATCGTGTCTAGAGCATTAACCCAATGTGCGAATGTTTCTTCATCCTCGGCAATCAAGTGCATCATCTTGCTCCTGGACTTGTCAGGTACAGCATAGAAGATCGTGAAGAAACGGCCTTCCTCCCACTCGGGAACTCCATAGTCGATACGATATTGGCGAATGTCGGAGCCTATCCTGACTTCTTTGATATCGTCGATGGAAATTTGCTTGGTCGAACGGCCTTTCTCCCATGTAACCTTACCGGTATCGGCCTCGAGGATGAAGAGCATGCGTTTCGATTTCTTCTTCTTGGATATTTTATGAAGATATGTCCCCTTGACCAATGCCATAGGGACGACTGGCCCAGTGGGGACGTCCACAAACGATGCAGATGCCAATGACGGGGCAGCGCTACCCGAAGAGAAATCCCGGGTCATGCTCTCCGCGCCGTAGGCGGAGCAAAACTCGTTCATCTCGTCTGGATGGAGCTCGTCGTCAGAATCCGTCAGCAAGACGTTCTCTACTGCCGGTGCCGTGTTGGTGCTGTCGCTCCTGCGCCGAAGGATTCCTGGACCTACGCTTCCTTCCCGGCTCATGGGAGCTGCTGCCGACTGGCGCCGAGTCCTGCTGGCAAACTTGGTTGCCCGGTTAGAGAGTCGCCTAATCAAGCCTTTGCTCGAGTGGCTATTGTTCAAGGCCTCGGCCATGGAGCCACCGGTCGCGGAGGGGCTGGTGGAATTGGCCGGGCCATAGCCAGGCTTGTGACTGAGAAGAGGGTCGCCAAGGTGAAAAGGAGGAGGGGGAGGGAACTGCTCCGAGTCATGGCTTTGGCTACGATAGGGGTCTGGCGAAGGTTGGATGGAGCTGCTTGTGTTGGTTAAGACGGCATGATCAGGGGACATGATGGGTGAATCGTGTTGAGAGGAGCCAGAGGCCGCGGTGGAAGCACTTATGGCTGAGGTAGGCATCGAGGTGGGTTGCGCGCTGACTTGGTGGGTAGTCTGAACTTGACTAGGGCGCTGCCGCCGCGATAATAGAGAACCCTGGGCGGCCATGATCGGTGTACTAGAAGAAGGATACCGGGATTCGATGCTGGTGCGGGAAGGGTTGGTGTTGTTGGGGGTTGCAGTCATGATATATATGGGCGAAAGGGGGGGAGCAAAGATGTTGCCCGGTGCCCACGCGTGAATCGTCGTTAGTACGTGTAGTACAAGCAATATATGAGACAGCGTCTATATGAGGAGGGCTGAGCTTGTGGGCCTCATTTTTCCGGATATGTCTTTCATAGAGGCACGTCCCAGTAATAGGGGAGGAATAGGGAAAGGGGGGGAGTGAGCGTAAGTAGCTTAAGTAGATACCTAGTATGTAGGCAAGTTTACGTTGTATGGGACCGTGAACCGTGGACCGTGGACCTTGGGACGGGGTGGTGAGAATGTATACACCGGGGGAAGGCTACTTATGAAAATTCGAGGCCAAGTTCGAGGCTGCAGGACCCTCGGCGCCTTCCCACGATGTGTGTATATGTAGATTGCGGTCCGGAACGCAAGGATGCGCCCGAGTAGACGTGGTATTGGTATAAGAAAGTACAGGCCTGTCACTGGTACGGCCTTCTGACACAGGTACGTCGAGGTACGGGGGCCTACAGATAGAGCCAGCTGCCTTCGGGGTGCGTACTGCTTGCCCTAGGTGGTAGACCAGGACGTGAACAGGGCGGGTATGGGGGACTGATGTTGCAATAGCTCACGGTAAAAATGGTGAGGTGGCAGGCCGCATGCAGGTCGCTGATTTGGGTTATTCCTTAGTTGGGGGGAAGATGGGTTTTTTTTTTTGTCAAGCGTCAGATTTTCGAAGTCAGATAGTGTCTCCTCGAGGGACGAGGGATTGATATTGATCAGGTCCAGCCCCTGCAAGTCTGCAAGTGTCACTAAGACGGGAAAGCTCTTTTTATTTTTTCCCTTTCCAGCCTGTGGGCTTGTGAGCCTGTGATCTTGCGATTGACTCAGAATCCAAGGATTTGGGGGAGATATATAGGTTTATATAAATCTCGTATAATGGGATATGGCCTCTTTGAAAATCCAAGTCGCCTAAATTGGGCTTCTTCTGGTGGGTAACTTGTCCAGGAATAAATCAAACCGTCTCGCTGTTCGCTCCTGGAAAGTAAAAGGTGGACCCCCCCTTGCGGTGTGTGGTGATGACTCCCTCTTTGCTTCCCTCTTAGTAATTTTTTTGAGCCGGTTGTACAATAGAATGTGCGTGATGACGTCCAGCGAAACGAAATAATGGCCCAGTGAGGCTCAGCAACTAAAGGAAAAGTGCAGTGGGATGGCCGGCAGAATTGAAGTGTCCAGTGAGTATGTTGTTACCTGGGGTACGCTGGGCGTGCTGTACGTTCTGTACGTGCTGGATGCTGGATGCTGGATGCTGGGTGCTGGGTGCTGGGTGGGCTACGGAGAGAAGACCGCGTTATCCCTTGTGCGACGTGAATCCTTATGTATGTATGGGCGCTCGGGGATGGTGAAAGGTATCCAGGTCTGGCTGGGTGTAAGACTCAAGGTAACTAAACTGGCTGAAGTTTTTTTTTTCCTTTTTTTTAAACACTATGCGAGTGACAATGAAGTGAATTGCGAAGGCAAGGCGGATCGTTTAAGTGTGTGAATTGGGCTGGCCAGATGGACGATATTTGAATTGTTCGACAAGGGAGAATGAGTAAAATATAAACTATAAAACAGAATAAAATAAAATATAATAAAAAAACAATAATACCAAACTTTTTTTTTTCCTTCCTACAAATTTGATGAGGTGTACAGCTAAATATTCTGCTTGTCCTCCTTCGTCAAGTGGAGGAGAGATGGGGTCGGGAAATTATTAAGTGACGGAGCGGAAAGGAAGGGATTAAGGCATGGCAAAGACAGGGAAAGGGTTAGAAAAGAGTGTGTACAAAATACAGGTAGGCGGTCCCCTAAAATAAAGTACATGAAATACAAAGAGTACGTACTGTGCCCTGTTCCAATTCAAATGGATTGTTCATTTTCACTATTATTCACCTACTAATAGTACCTTTGTAGGTAGGTATGTATTGTACGTACCCAAGTCACTACATACCTAAGATACTTTTAAGGCTAGGTTCTAGGTTAGGATATGGTATGCCTAATGCATTTTAATGCGTGTACCGACCGCACTTACATACCTTAAGTGCCCGGGTACTGGGATGCTAAAGTGGCTAGGTTGGTAGGTGCTTTGGTTGCTTTGGTGCTTGGCTTGACTTTTAGAAGGTGTGCTTAGGTCTAGCGCAATTCTGGTATTTTAATGAGTTAGTATCTATTCTCAAACGTATTCTGGTATTCTACAATACATTCAATTGAAGGGAAAGGGAGGGGGCTAATGGCAATTGACAACTTCAAGGTTGAATGACACAGGACTCGGTATATTGTACATACCGCAGTACATCACCATATCCACCCAACGGCACCCATACCTACTACCTAGTACCTACTGCCTACATACTATGTACCTAGGTAGGTAGTGCACTCGCAGTAGGACTTTCCACCTCCATCTCTCATCAAAACCTAACTTACCTTAGTCCTCCTTAGGGGATCATTTAGGTTGGCGTTATGGTATCGTAATGCTGGGTCTGGTACAGTAAGATACGGGGCACTTCTTGTTTTTGTTGGTTGGCAGGAAACTTTCCACCCAGAATTAGAACGTGCATGTATAGATGTACCTCTGTCCTATCCCATCGACTTGCTGTGGGTTGTACGTACCGGTGGTATCCACCACCAATTCCATTAATGGCAAGCACATCGATTGGGGCGGGGGGGGTTGTAGTACTTGGGTTGGAACTGCTGGAGTGCTAGGGCGAGGAAAAACCGAAAAGTCAATCAGCTACGATGATGTGGGGACCTTCCATAACAACGAAGTTAATTAATAATTAATAATTCTCATCATTTATTCCATTAGCGGGATGAACATTGGGTGCGTGCGGTTGAATGCTAGTATGTGTGATGTTATGTTTATGGATGTATACCTAATAGTATGTATCCATCGATGTAGATATTTGCAGCGCTGAGGTGCCTAGGTACATAATTACATGCCTATTATGGATTTGGGAGTCTGATAAGTGAATGCATGCATGTACATGCGATGCACGTGTGTAATATCAATTTGAAGTTCCATCATCGATGATGGATTCCTTCAACTCTTTCGTGATGATCATGTGAGTCACTGGCAACATACAGAGGACGTCCGAGCATCCCCATGTACGCGAAAGAATTGGATATGACACAATCACACAGGCACGTTGTGAATTTCTCATTACTGCGTATAGCGATCCAGGGGAAAGGGGAAAAGACCACCACCACCCATTGCGTGATGGTTATTGGGTGCTGAGCTTTGATGGGTTTGTGCAACTTAGATTCATGTACGATGTACGATGTACGATGGTACAAGGCACATCCATATCCCAATCCCAGCCCAGCCCAGCCCGTCCTATCCCGGAATGGGAATGGAGTCAGGTGGCCTCCCATTAAGCGTCTACCATACTAGGTAGTATAGATGTTCAGTGTCTCAAGAGCAAAGTAAAGGAAAGGAAAGGAAAGGAAAGAACTCAAAATCCAGGCACGAGCTTCGGTCGATTCTTTGTCAATTGATGCAATTGATGAACATTAAACCTCTCAACATTCAATAGGTACCAAGCTCAATCAAACCTTATACGTTAGTATGTACCCGATACCTACCGACATACACAGTACGTATTGATGGGGGGGGGGGGGGGGGAAGCCTAGCCAAGAACAATAAGCAGGAACAATGAACAATAGAAAAAAGAAAGGAATTGATCGAATTGATCGAATTGATCGAATTGATCCCGAGCACCTTACTTGTCCTAAAGCTTAAGTGACACCATCAAGACATGTATGTCTGAGACAATAGAGCTCTTCAGAGCCTTCCCTAACGAACTTCAAGGTGTTCGACCTGCAAGTTGCGTCGGATTCATTAGGCATATCGCCGTACGTACTTACCTCCATATGGAAATCGTATGGATCATATGGATCATACTATAAGGTAGTATGGGACTTTAGGTACCTAAGGCTGTAAGGTCTATAATGTAAGTCTGTGTGCGATACTAGCGTGATGTCACTGAAGCAAGAAAACAGATGCTTCGTGAGGGATTGATAGTCATAACCCTATTGTGATGAGCAATTCCACATCTAATTTTCAAAGATGAAACAAACACCTCTCGATGTGGATTCCCAGAGGCGGTCATGAGATACGGGATGAAAAGTTGACGGCATTGCTGGGCGTCTACGTGAGGGAACGAATGCCAATGCCTTCTCTTTCTACCATCGTCATATCCATCTTATCACCAATAGAAACCTTGGAAAACAGGAGTCGACCACCACCCGTTGCCCGTTATCCGTTGCACATCACTTTCCATGGACAGGGCTAAGAAGGCTAAGAAAGGAAGAAAAATTTTGACGGGATGTTTTCTGTCGGTAAACTCTCCATTCTCCATAGAGAGAGGAACGGACCAAAGGGCCAAAGAGAGAGGGAAAAAAGGACCAAGACACTACTACGCAATAGGTAATTAAAAGTTGAGTCCAGCTGGACTAGGCCCGCTAATAGCTAGGCTGCCAGGGCCAGGATAGGGCAGGAAAGACAGGGCGCAAAGGTGGGTACTGAGCCAGGTGGCAGATGTAGTGGTCCCATAACTACATCATCATCCATCTAAGCCTGATCCGCGTCCGGCTTCCCCAAGATGAGCAAGATGAGAGAAGGAGAAGAGAAAAAAGAGCAGCGACAGGCATCATTTTCAACAGGGGTCCGGGGTGGTACCAAAGACCTGGGTGGGAGGAGGAGAGAGAACAGGGAACAAGAGGAGGGAAAAAAAAATTTAAGATAAAATAAAATCAAAACGTTTCGGTTACCAGGTTACTTTGGTTACCTTACCTCACTAAGCGCTTCGGCTATACTACAATGTATTATATAGTACATCCATAGTCCCAACTCAAACGCACATTGCGCATCTGAGCATTTTCAATGTTGTAACACCCGTAACACATATAGCGTTCTTCTTTCTCGGTTTGGCGCCTATTATTTTAGTTATTATCCATATTTTGTTTCAGCTGCTTTAGCTTTAGAATGACCTCATTCAAACACTATTGTGCAAAGCATAAATCAAATAAGAACAGGAGAGCCGAGGATAACAGGAAAATTAAACTTAAAAAAGGAGGAATAAAAGAAGAAAAAAAAGTCGGGAAACAGTAACCAATCAAGACTGGAAAGCTCTCATTAACCTTATTATCAACTATTACTTACTAGGTAGTGGATGGATAGTAGGTTAGACGTATCTTGTGTTTTGATTAACGTATACCAGATACATGCAATTAAGATTTCCAAACTTTTCCGGAAAGAACAAAAAAAAAGCACGAGATAGGTACATAGCTAAAACGGTTCAAGGTCGTTTCTTTCGGCAGTCGGAATGTCAACCTAAAGGCCAGTCGATTGAAACCTTAGGGAATGTCAATGCTAGCCTCTAGGTACTATCGTACTACTACTGCTACCTACCTACATATGTAGTAGGTAGGTCAAGTACTAGGTATGTAGGACCTAGGACCTAGGCAGCCAATTCTGCAAGACATTCGATGATGCGCACCGCTACCAACTCTAACCAAAAAAGAAAACCCACTCAAATCAAGATATCTCGATGAACCTTGGTTAATATGTATATGTATATGTGTGTATGGATGTGTATCGTGGGGGGGGAAATAAGTAGTCGAGAGTTGAGAGAGGTGATGGTTTCATATGTGATTGTTTTTTGTTTTTGTTTTTTTTTTCGTTTCTGGTCTGGTCTTCTGTCGCATTTCGCAAATTTTCTCCTTCCCCCCCCTTTCTCTTCTTTTTCTTCGTCTTCTTCCTCTTTCGCTTCTCATCTCTGGTTTGCTGCGAGTCGCTTCGCGCATCAGGAAGGTTGGGACATTTGACACATTAGGACATGGCATGGGGCATGGGGGGGACATTGGAACAATCGAACAATCGAAACACAAATCGAAATCGAAGGAATAGGCATTGTGCTTCCATCCTTTTCCGATTCCCGGTGTACTTATCGATGATGGAGAAACCTTGAACTGCCTTGAAATGGACTGGAAATGGACTGGAAACACACCATAAAGGACCAGGACAACACACAATGCGCACATTCGCCGACGACGATCCTTTTTAGCAAACCAATACAATTTCACTTTATTCGAATCCGGCTACTCATCAACTAATCCGACTACTATAGCCAATACAACTGATACAACCAAATCCACCACTGATACTCCTCTAGGTATATTTCAAACTACTAGGTAATCTGGCTGTCTGGTAATCGACCTATCTACCTAACCAGCTATCCAACCGGTCTGTCATGGCGATAGTAAAAGGTTGCCTGGCCTTTTCTTTCTCCTGGCCAGTCATAGCATCTAAACGATCGAGACGTGCCAGACGCAACCTACCATTACACGCCGACCTTGCATGGCCCCCATGCCGTCCACCCCCGTAATTGTAGATCTCGCTGTATCGTAGGACGGCGGTGCCAAACCTCCGTCCAACAGCAACACGCCCCGCGGCTCCGCGAGCCCTGGTGTCCTAAGGCCACGAGTCTACGAGTCCATGAGTTCTTTTTTTTCACTTTCGTTCTTCTTTCTCCGAGTCTGTGGCCTTGCGCGTCTCGAGATCATCTTCCTGACCCAACGGCATTATGGTTATACACTTGCGATATATCTCCCTTTACCATGTCTCGCCTCTTCTGGCCGGAATTATTTACCCGGCCAGAGTGAGCACTTGAGCACCTGATCCCGATCGTACTGGCGCTCAAAACTTACGATGATGCTACTCACCGCTTCAGGGAGCGTGTCGTTATTAAGTTGATGACGATAGTACTTTTTACTAGGTATCTGCACTGATACCATAATATTATCCTCGACGGTATATTATTAATAATACCACCGGCATTAGGGGGCCAAGGGAGACCTTTTTTTTCTCTCCTTGCAAGGACATTCCAACTTCGGAAATGCTTTAGAATATTCTAGTTCCTAATCCCTCACCGTCGTGGGTCATGGTCCGTGTGGTGTGTATGTGGTGTGTGTAGGTATGTATCCGTTACATCTTGACATCTTGCTCAAAGTGCCAGAGTGCTTGGCTTACTTCGTACCCTAAGCTTAAAATGCGGTTTTCAGGCGCTGGTGGAGAATGCGAGATGCTAAAACCTGCCCTGTCAAAATGTGACGACTAATCACCGGTCTAGGCGAACGAAGATGGACGAGCTGGAGGGGTACATATTTGTGACCTCCGCGAGACGACGATAAATTATTCCTAGGTAAGAAAGAAGGAAAAAAAAAAGAAAAAAAGAAAAAGGGCCCAATCCAAACATTCGTACCTTGCTTGTCCTAAAGTTCTCCCCACACGTGGACTTCCTCGCATCTTCGCGGGGATGGTGCCGAAATTCAAGGCACTAGACGGACAACAACAACAACCACAACAACCAACCAACCAACTAACCCAAAAAAAATAAAAAATAAAAATAAGAGGGAGAATGAAGGATTACGTCAAAATCTCTACATAGCAGTGCGATCATCAGGTCCTGTAATTATCCTTCTCTCCACCGGCGTACGAACTCCCATTCGTCTCCCTGCGCCCATCATCATTTGTTAACCGTATACGATTTCGCACGTCAAGATAATCTTCCCCAGATCCAGCCAGACCTAGCTTGTCAAGCGGTTTCACAGATACACAAATAATAGCCAGATAATAGTCAGATAGTCGAGGGGCGCCTCGACTTTTCTACCTAGTAGTACCAGGTATTAATTATCATCTTCCTAGTCTTGTCAATCTGCTAATCTGCTAATATCTACCTGGCAAGGCCTATACGCTAGAGAGAGGGGGACGACGACGGTGCGTCTGCGAAGATGGTGATCAGATGTACTTGTACAAAGTATCAGACAAAGTATAGGTAGGGCCTGGTAGGCAGGCAGGCAGGTAGGCAGGTAGGTAGCCAACCAGTCAAGCAGCCGAACTCCTGTCACAAAACGCCGAAACCGTCTTCTCGAAGGCAGATCTCTTTTGTTCTGCAGCCCTGCTCAAGGACCCTGTTGGGTGCATGCCTCAACTCCACATCATCATGCTGCAGTTAGCGTCAGGGGGGGTTCCTAGACACTGGCCAATCGTAATCTCGCCGCTCGACATCGATCCATTGATTTGCGCAACACCGTATTTTCGTATCGTATTTGTCTGCAGGACGAGCTGGGCGAGGTAGAGCGTCCCTTAGGTTCGGGTCATCGTCAAAATACCCAAAATACCCATTGTAGCATCGGCTCGTATTTACGCTTCTTACGCCTTCTACGCTTTTTACAGAGTACCTAGGCGAGCATATTAGCCCACACTCACACTCACACACACTCACACTAACATGCTAACACACGTTATTCATACACACACCCAAGGGCCAAGGCTGTGAGACAGCCGTTTTTAACTTCCAGGTAATATAATATGTACAGAGTATGCACCGTCGCTTGCACCGCTGTTCTGCACACTGCGATGCGCATTAGGTTGCCATTGTTCTGTTCTAAGAACAGAAACATCCATCTGGCGGTGGGCTTGACATTCCATCGAGATTTTCATCTAGACTTTAATGTTCATTTATCCCCTTCATCCTACACACTACCTAGGCCCTAAGGTCCTAAGTATGTGAGTGCTATGGATTACTGGAGATGTAGCATGCAACCTACGGCTCTTGCGGCCTTCTATGATCGGGCGCTGCCCAGCCTAAGGAGGAATCTTAGGACCGGCGCGTATATATTTCGGACCTCCGAGCTGTTTGTCTGGCCGAAATCTAATAATATGTCGAGAGGTATATACGAAAGTAATATGTATTAGCATTTACGTTTTCTTCTCCCCCCTTTTCTTCGCCCTCAAGTTGCACGACGTAGTAGTCTACGAGAAAGCCGCTTGGACAATCGACAATTCTTGGCAGCGATTTCAGCTCCCATAAATCGAATGGCGAGTAGATCAACCGGCTTAGGTCCAATCAGCCCGCAGAATGCATTTCCAAATCCGTCGTCCTGAGTTTTGTAGGGTAGGCAGCGCGAGGAGGATTAGCAAAGTTGTAAGCTACGGAGTCGCGGACAAAATTCACCGGCATTTTCGGCACAGTTCTGACGGTTCTGACGGTTCTGACGGTGGAGATGCTTGTTAGGATTTTTTTTTTCTCTTTTTTCTCTCTAATCCTGTCAATTCACCCCCTCCCAACCTGGGAAATCTTCAAACCGAGCGCGCGGACTGGAGGATCAATAACCCCATTATACATCTCAACCCACAATCGCAACCGTAACCGCAACCGCAACCGCAACCATGACGATGGAGACGATCACATAGTATGTATCTCGATGCGCCGTAGTAGGTCCCTGGTTCCGTGCCTTGTCATCTCGGTCCTTTCAACACCTGGTAACGAGGGTAATAAGGCGAAATGAACCCCTCTCCTGGGTCCTCCAAACACATGATCACTTTTATTGTCGAATAAACATCGATTGATCTTCCTATCTCCTTGTAGAGCATCCGCCAAATGCGAGATCGAAAAAGGGATCCATCTTGATGACAGGACGGATACATATCATAGGTCTCCCGTGTAATCCTTGCCCTAGCTAATGGGAAAACCCGTTTTGGAACTGAAGCGGACTCTCACTGGTGCCATCAACACCGCTTATTGAGAGGTATGGACCCGATGATTGGTCTACCGTCTTTACCCTTCCTAACCAATCCGCCCGGAACAAGGCAGGGGCCAGGTGTCACGAGGACTTTTTTTCGACCATTTCCCAATGTCTGAAGCCTCTGACATATGCGGGACGGGGACGATGCTACAATATTAGGTATATTTCTTTAAACAGCGTTTAGACTGCGATTACTATTTATCGAAGTTCCACGAAGTCCCATGAAGTCCCACGAAAAATCCATGAAAACCCCATGAAGACGTGGAGATGTCCATCGTCAATCCCCGTCCGTACCCCTCAGCAACTGTCACGATCTATGTCATCCTTACAGTACATTACATGCCGTTACAGGCCGCGACATGCCGTACAAGCCATACAATTTAGGCGACGGGCATTCCCGCGCTCTAGGAAAAAGCAAAAAAAAAACATGACGCCGGAAAGGCATGATCGACCAGAAGGGTCAAGTTTAGGGATATAAAACGGCGACAAATACTATTAGATGTGCTTCAACCACGCCAGCAGCGCATCCTTCAAACCATCCTGCTTCCTCTTCTCACTCGTCACTCGTTACTCGTCATCGAGTCATCGAGTCATCACTAACGCGGGGGGTAGTCTTCGGCCTATTATCCTGGACGTAACCCTTAATAGTACCCAAGACCCAAAGACCTAATGCGCTACCTACCTCTATATACAACACACGCAATACCCAATGCAGAGGATGCTCCATCGCGAGACGAGCGGTGCAATCCCTCTCGTCGATCCGGGACTGCGTCCCTAGCATCAAGACTACGACGCGAGGTAACGTCCCCCCATGCAAGTAAAAGAAAGCCACCCATGCACGCCAGCTGCGTAGGGCATCTTGGACAATCAGGATAGCTCAATTGGCAAGCCTAGCCACATCCTGCTCCGAGGATGACGATTAGTGCGGCAGCCATGCCCCCTGCACGTCAACCTCGCTAAGAGCGGCTCGCAGAGAATCTCTGGGAGGAATGGCAGATGGCAATCGTCTATCTTGGAACGATTTGATCACGATGTATGTATGTATGTACGTATGTATGGGTAGGTATGTATGTATGTATGTATGGGTATGTATGTAAGTACGTACGTTATGTAGGATGTAGGAGGTGGTCGACGACCGTGCCACACTATTCCCTCGTGGGTTTATTTTGAAAATTTCGACGACACATAATATTCCAAGATTTCTAAAAAAGGGCCCCCAAAGGAAAAAAAAAAGTTCATGCAGCCCTCATCCTGCCCATCGCCATCGACCGATTTTTCTCAGTCTATGGCCACGACACCATCCAATCGCACATGCATCGTCGCACTGATGCAGAGGCTGCCTTTCGGATAGACACCCGCGGACGTCGTTGCACAGCGAGCCGCCAATGTCGCGTGCTCTGGTTCGTAGTAATGGGAATTTCCCCGGACTCGTATCGTAACTCACATCGACATTCCATCTCACTCCCATGTTTGGTTTCGAGAAATCGGTCTCGAGCTGATCATCTAATCCTATGTGCCTATGTGCCTACATGCCTACATGCCTACGTACATTGCCTATCCGCTATCCACTCTTATCTCGACATCTCCCACACATCGACTTGACCTACATGATATCAACGTGGGGATCTGCGAGGCTACATGGCTGACTAAAAAAACTCACCTTGGATGCGGATTTCTCGTCTCGAACCTCGCCTGTGGTCTACGCGTACATAATATATCCATACATACATACGTACATACATACATATATTATATGCTTTGCTTGGTATGCCCCTCCCACGGATCCCCTCACGATGTGACAACCGACATCGCGTAGCTGGTTCGCAGGCGGTCTCGATGGTACAAGACACGCCCGCGGAAGGAGAATGGGGGTGAAAAAACGAGGGGACATATACGGGCCCAAGGGGGGTGGTTAGGTATGATGGGAGAGGGATATTATGTTTACGGGAGGGTTTTCTGTTCGCCGTTACGTGCGGCATCTACAGACTGCGTCCCCGAGCTGCATATGGAAATTGAGGACGTAACCAGCTTCCCTTGGGGATGCTTCAGTGGTCGGTTTCCCCCAATACCACGAAAACGTGCAACAGTTCAAAAAGAGCTCGACCAGATTCGCCGAACAGCGTTTGAACTTATGAGGAGAGAGAAAGAGAGAGAACGTACGCCGCTCTAGTTCTCTCCCCTCTCTCCCGCTTTGAGTGAGTGAGTGTGTGTATGTATGTATGTATGTATGTGTATGCGTATGGTGCGGTATGTGTGTGCGTGCGGGCGGATGTGCATGATTCATTTACATTACGGTGCACCGCTAAAAAAAAACGGCCTAAAAAACTGCATGAGAGACAGTCAGTTGTCAAGGAGCTGATCCCTCTTACGGCATTTTTATAGCTGACTGGCTGGTAAGCCTCATGATCAGCCCCTCCATAGCCTTTTTTTTTCTTTTTCCTTTCCTTTCTTTTTCTTTTCTTTTGCCGTATTATTTTCTTCTGAGTAAACAGATCGCTCCGTTCCCCCCGTTCTCCCCATTCTCCCCGGTCTCCCCGGTCTCCCCGTTACCCGTTACCCGTTACCCGTCACCGGCTAGGCCCCCCCATGTTCACATGTCCGTTTCGTTCTATCGTCACGCATTTCGCGCCTCGTTTTTTCTTGCCCCCCCTTTCCCCCCAAAAGCCACGAGCCGGAATGTCGGAAAAAGGCGCTCTGTCAGGTCCTAGGCCCTGGAAAGGCCTGCCCCCCTCGGCAACCCCTCCTCGTTCGGTCGAAGAGTACGACTACGGATACGGCAACGGCAAACCCAGGTCGGCGACCCGCGACGGGAGACGGATCGCGTCCCGGGATCGTCTGTCTACAGTAATGGAACCCTTTCCCCCTTCAACCCCCATCAACCCCCATCAACCATCAACCATCACGGATCGAGCATCTGGCATCGGCTACCAACCACCGACCACCGACCACTGACTAAAATGAACCGCTACTTACGACCGCCACGCAACAATCGCAATAATCACTTGGTAGTTTCCCGAAGAGGCAGTCGGCGCGAGATGCGCTGAAACCTGACGACGGCGAAATAATCAGGCCAGATTCCCCCCCCCCCAAAAAAAAGAAAAAAGAAAAAAACATGGAGGTCGGCGAGAATGCTACTTTTCATGCCACTTTCGAGGCCGTCGAGAAATCGAGTATGTATTTCGTCAGACCTGCATGTATTGAATGTATTGACGATGACTCGACTACTACGCCTACCTATGCTGCTAATACTGTATATGGCCTTTTGCATTTGCCGGGGACGGAGACTGGGACTGGGACGGAGGGGTGATAGGGACGGAGATGGAGGCGAGAAGAGAGAGAGAGAGAGAGAGAGGAGGGAATCATTGATCATTGCCTGCATGACGACCCTCCAGCTAATTACCTTTTGTTGTGAACTTTGTTATGAACCTTAAGTATCTATGCCGGCTGTAGAGTTTAGCTACAACGCAATACTTCTTGTGCATGCCTTAGCTGCTTGCTTGCTGCATGCTGCTTGCCTCGATGGGCACTTATTCAAGACACATTAAAGACTTTAAAAGACTTTAAAGGGCAGCTATGGGTACCTTATAATAGAGTTTAAACACGCTTAAATACGCTATGGGAGCATGCCTAGACAGACCTACGTAGACTATCGACATCCACCACATCCACCACTTGGACATGCATCGGCGGAATTTGCAACCAGCGTTACCGTATCGGATGGGCGTGCAAGGTGGGACAGATAGGTAGGTACATTTTAGTATTCCAGTACCTATCTCGTTCTATTGACCTCCTACCTCCCGTGCTATACCTATACCTATACCTATACCTATACCTATAACTAATGTCTAATGTGGTGGCTAGATTAAACACTATTGTCAAACCGTAAAAAAAACGAGATCGCCCCCCCTTTCGCTTGTTGAAACCGAGAATACGAAAAGAATAGTGAAGAAAAAGAAGAAAAAGATAGTTTAGTTCTTAGCTGGGATTATTTTTAGGTCATTTAGATGATTTAGGCAATTTAGTTGTTTTAGTTGATTTTTAGTTGATGTCGACAGCCCTACTGGTTTGACGAGTCTTTCTTGGCGATGGAGATTTTGAAGCTTGCCCAAGACGGATTACCGGCATTAAGAATTGGCAGCTTCAACGCTACTAGGAACGCTAGCACTAGCATGGCATAGCATATTTTACTATACACTAGATGTATGGATGCATTGTATGTACAGCAGTATCTAGTACTACTACACTATGTAATACAACAGCACGTACAGTACATCTATACATCCATACCTAATACTTCCAATTAGTGGTATTACACGATTGATAACCTTGTACGCGATAACAAATTTCTTAACCCCTGCCCCCTTTTTCTCTCTCTTTTCCTCTTATTAATAATCAACACTCCTTAATATACGAAGCTTGTAATAGCCTACGATGATGCTTTAGAGAAATCCATCTATGAGTTAACCGAGGCACTCTTCGTCTAGTAATTGGTAAAACAAACGATCGTATAGATGCTTCATCATCTTTCTTGGCGTTGGCCGAACTAGTAGTACACTATTCTACACCGTCCGGTTGCCCGTCCTGCCCTATTAACAGAGCCGTTTCAATAACGATGGTAGACGTTATTCGTACTGTGTATTCCAAGCTTGGAAGTCTCGCCGCCACGTGCGTCCACAAATCCGTTTCCCTTTTTTATCAGAGGCATGAACCATCATTTACAGTAGGTACTTTGATGTATTCGATGTACTATATATCAAGATGCATATTTCCAATGGGCGAGTGCTCGGTCACCAATGTTTGACGAGGGACCAGGTCCGCCTCGTCCGCCTCGATCTCGCTTTTTTTTTTTGATAATTACATTACATAGGTCCTAGGATAACCAAGTACTATTGCTTGCCCCTCTTCCGCCCCTTGCTGTCAATGATTTGTTCCGCATAACGCCTTTGGCGATACACGGTAATACACGATACACGATACACGTTATCGTATCTGGCTCCTCATCTGGTACTGCCGTCCGGAAGGATCCAGTAATCTTGTATCTAATATATGGATGTCAGATTCGTCGTCTGGGGAAAGCCTAGCAGGGAAAAAAAACATAATGATAATGGTAATATTATGTACCATGCAGCATGTCTGCATGTTTGCACCATTCAGCTGGACAATTGTTTCTATTACGCAGGGTTATTTTGCTAATGGTCGTTTATTCTTCGCTAGCGATCTATTGGGCAAAATGTGTACAATGTGTACATTATTATGTATGTAGATGACCCCTCGGGGAACGCGCACCTCCATGCCCCATGATTGTCAGACCAATCTTCCCGAAGCTTACATAGTAGAGGCTTAAAATGAAAAAAAAGAGAAGGATTTACCTTGATACCTCCCTCTTGTGCTCTGATGCCTTAGTGCCTTGATACCTTCTGACATGGACTAGCCATATAGAAGAACACGTTTCCCATTTTCCCTCCCTTTGTAACGGTAAATACGAATCATCTCGTTTCAAAAGGTTGAATTTCGGTTTATTTCGATATTAAGCCGCTGACCGCAGTGCTGTAGCGCATCAATTGGCCAGCGATCTACCTGGTGACAGTCCCCTAGTTAGAGCTGGAGGCAAACCAAGAATTCCTTCCCATCTACATGGGTTGGCTTTCTGGCTTTCTTATCGCCAATTCTTTCTTGATCTACCGTCTTACATGGTAGAGATGGATGGAATTCTGCCTACCTCCACATGGGATTCCGGTTCATGTCTATTAGGACCTTTCTTCTTCTTCTTCTTCTTAACTTGTCGAGTCGAAATTAGAAGGGCTAGATAAAAAAAAAAAAAAAAAGACAACCCCTACAACATATAACCCTATAACCCTACAAGCCAACCCTACGAAAGCTCCACTTGCCGTGTTCACGTGAATGCAGTGACAATTCAAGGTTTCCATTCCAAGATTTGAGCTATTAGACACTACGGTAGGAGTAGCTTGCTGTCGAGTCATCCCCGAGAGGATGATGAAATGCTCTTGTCGATCTCCACACATCGTACACATCGTACGACTACTTGCAGAAGTTCATGATTTCCCTCCAAGCGACATGGGGGTCTATTCTTGGTCATCTCGTTCGGATCGAGCGCCGCCACTTGGTGCCGATTATCTACGTTCCAAGGTTCGCCGTCCCGATTTTTGTCATGTGCCGTCGAGTTAATCAACTCTCATCAACTCGATGACCCATACCGTGGGGGTTTTTCATCTACTCGTGCAGTGAAGATGCTACCTGGCCGGGAAGTTTGGCAAGTTCCCCCCCATCTCGAAGCTTAAGCGATACGACGGCGAGATGCAACGCCTTTTCTCGTTTTCTTCTTCTTCTCAGGGCGAACACCTTTCGGGGGGTAAGCTAGCTCTAGATTTGCAGCAAGCCCAGACTAGCTGCGGAAGCCCATTGGACGAGGCGGTCCTGCATTAAGCCGAGGAACTTAGATAGCAGCTCAAGTTCCGTTTCCTCTTCTAGAAAGCTTCCAGCGAGTGAGATGCGATTTCTCGCTAGCCCAAACACCCCAGGCCGGGGGGGGGGGGGGGGGGGGCGCGGCGCGGGCGCCGGGCGGCGGGGGGGGGGGCCGGGGGCGGCGCCCGCGCG